>CDMY01000859.1:37866-75446 GCA_001179505.1 Vitrella brassicaformis | reverse complement strand
GGGGGGGGGGCGAGTGGCTGCCTTTGTTCTCCTTTTCGCCAGCGGAGGTCAGACGAGGCAGCGAGCGGGGAGAAAAGCCAAAAACAACAGAAAAGCCCAAGCACCCAAAAAAAGCCTACCTGTACACCAGTGTATACTACTGCCTGCCTGCCTGCCTGCCCGCCTGCCTGCCCGCCCCTGTGAGGCTGATGTGTTCATTCGTGTCTGAGTGCTATTTTTCCTGTGAGGCTGATGTGTGCATTCATGTCTCAGTGCTATTTTTGGTATGGTGGCGGCCGCGTGTGTGTGGATGGGCGCTGCTGCATGTCTGTCTGCGGATGGCTGGTGGCGGGTGGGTGTGTGTCGGTGAGCCTGAGCTATTCTTCGTCTGGCTGAGGTTTGTAAGTGTCTTGAGGGCGTGTGTGTCCGTCCGATCGGGGTGAGTTTTGGCTAACTGGCTGGCTGGCTGGCTGGCTGGCTGGCGTGTGTATGTATGGTCCGTCCACTTGTCCACTTGTCCATCCATCCATCCATCTGCTGGCCATTTCACCTGACCCTGGTGCGCACGACACGACGACACACACGCACCACATCAAGACACCTGTCGGTCATCCACTGCTTTGTCTGTCTGTGTGCGCCTCAGGTGTGCAGTGGTGAGGCTGCTCCCGATCGATCGCCCCTTCTGGTCTGTCCGTGTCTTCCTCCGTTCGCTGCGGTCCATTTACCCCGACTGGTAAGTGTCTTGACGTCATGGCGAGACTGACGGGCAGGCGGAGGGCCACGTGTACATGGAGGGATGTGATGTGTGTGGCGCTGACTGACGTGTGCAGGTCTTTTCAGGTGGGCTTTGCACCCGCAGCCCACACAACACAACAAAGGAAGCGAGCCACTCATCGGGAACACGAGTGCCGAGGGGCGGACGCCGCCATTCACCCAAGGTGAGTGAGATAGATGCCAGCCGGTCCATCCACCTTTGTGATGTCTGGGTGGCTCCTTTCTCCCTCAGTTGTGTAATGCTTAACTAACGAAGCCAACAGATATGCACCTACCTGAAGCAGCCCACTGGCCCTACCGGTAAGTAAGGTTCGCACACAGATAGATCGACCGACCAGCCGTGTGGATCGAACCGCTGTGCTCGTCTCTCTCTCTCTCTCTCTCTCTCTCTGTGTGTGTGTGTGTCTGTGTGTGTCTGTGTGTGTGTGTGTGTGCCAGGAGGAAGCCACCACCATATATACAGTACCGTTGCACTGATCTGGCCCGCGTGTGCTGAGCCGCGGACCCCCGCCCTACTCGACTCACCCAGGGTGAGAGAATGAGATGTCAGCCAGCCCAACAAGTCGTTAGTCTACTTACCAATCACCTGAGTCTTGCTGCTGTTCGTGCCTTCGTTTCTTTTTTAGGCTGACTACACATAGTAGTTCATTGTCAACGAAGCCGCCACAAAGTACACACACTGTAGTCACCCCCAAATGACCGCCCCGCCCCGCCCCGCCCGACCGACCCCTGTCTACCCCGGTCAACAACTCAACGACCTTGACAGATACCAAAGGTAAGTTAGTTGAGGCAGGCAGGCAGGCAGGCAGGCAGAGAGCTTGCAGTGCAGCGCCACTGTTGACACGTTCTTTCTGTCTGTCTGTCTGTCTGTCTGTCGGTGTGTGCAGTCTGCTACTTGTCCATCAAAGGTGAGCTCTCAGTCAGGCAATCGACACACACACACATATACACACGGAAGAGCCCATCAACGTCAAGTCAATGTTTCCTCACTTCAGATGACACTTATGTATTGACTTAGCGAAGCCCCGCCCGACCCCCATGTATGTATATATCCCGCTATACCACAGCGGTGAGTGAATGGGTACCCCTCCCCCCACCCCACCCACACTCGTGCATGGCTCGTGTGTCTCTCTGTTGCCCTCGATGCACTCACCCAGATGCCCCTCCACACACATTCCTAGCTATTCCTGCTATCCGCCCCGCCCGCCCCCCACCAGCCCCCCCACACGCACAAGAGCAAGAGGTGCGCCCGCCACCGACCAGTCGATGTGTGTGTTATGGATCCACTTGTCGTGTCCTTCAGGTGCTTTCTGTCTCATTTCACCTCACCAAAGCCGCCCACCTCTGACTGGCGACGCCCCCTTTGGCTGCCTCCGTGCATCTGACGGCTGCTGGCTGGGAGACGGGCTGGACACTGTGGATGCTGCCACGAGCGCGGCGCCGGAGCAGCCGACGGTTTCGACTCGGCAAGCGCCCTCCCCGAGCCGAAGAGGCGCGGCGCATTCCATCGCTGTCGAGGGGCCCGACAACAACATGTGTACCCAATTACCGAGCCGAGGCGGGATGATACGGGCGAGGCGACCTGAAGAGGGTACGTGAGCGGGCACTGGACTCAGCCAGGCAGTGCCCATCGGTGGGCTCACGTGTGTCTCGTGTGTGTGCCTTGGCAGGTGGGCCATGTCAGTCCGCCGTCCGAGCCAGCCCACGATGGGCGGGGGAAGGCCGTTTTGGCCGTATCCCGTCCATCGAGAACGGATGGCTCAGACGATCGTCTCTCTCGCCCACCCACACACACATGCCCATCCTCGAGGGCGAGCTCACGACCGTCCTCTATCTACCAACGGTGAGTCCGACACAACACAGAACAGCCGACAGGACGCCATCAATCTCACCTCCTTCTGTTTGTCTTCTCTGCAGTGGCGTATACCGGCCGAAGTTCCATTGGCGCGACGGCTTTATACAACAGATTCTACGACAGAGGTAGGGATGCTGGGAGTCAACACACGCAATGTGCAATGTGTGTGTGTGGGTGTGTGCAGGTGTCACGACACATGCGCAACGAAGCCATGAAACAAACGACAAACACACGGATAACGCCACGCCCTGCCAGCTGCAGTTGTCGGTGAGCAATCAACCACCCCCCCACCCAACCACACCAGACCATACCAGACACAAATGTGCCTGTTGGCTTTCAGGCATTCTTGAAGGCCGCCGCTGCTTTGCCCTCCTTCTGGCCATCTACAAGAGAGCGGCTACCTTCGCGGAGGGGCGTAAATCGGCTGCCGCTCGGCTATGGCAAGTCATTCCTTCGGGACGCTCGCCTTTATTTGGCCGGACGGCAGCTGTTCTTCGCCATCGCTGTGTCCTTCTCCCGCCACCCCAGGCCGCTCCCTCAGGGCCCTTCTCGTCTGGGTAAGTACCTACGCATACACCAATATGCCGCTCATCACAGACAGACAGACAGACAGACAGAGGGAGACATCGGTCGACCTTTCTGTCTCCTTTGTGTGCAGGTTAGTAAGCCGCCCACTCCCCAGTGAGTGGAGTGGTCTTGAACACCTTGACGAGGGGGCCCACAGAGACAGACAGTGTGTCTGCCTGTCTTCCACACACACGGTGACACACACGGCCGTCCCTAAACACGCCCCACGTCTCCTCGACGCCCTCATATCCGCCAAGTATATACATCCATATGCCCAGATATCAACGCATGGTGAGTCCGATGGAGCACAGAACAGACGACAGAAACCAATACATTGTCGCATCTGTGGGTGTTTGTGGTGGCGTGCAGCGCAACGAAGCCATAGTGGGTGAAGCCATCTTGCGTGTCTCTCATGGGTAGCGAAGAAGCCATTCATCCATCGAGCGACGCATTCTTGTGCGGACGTCACTCCACCACTGGTGAGCAGCCAGCAGTCGGGCGGTCACATACACACACACACACACAAACACACAGGAGACAGCCCGCTCATGTGTCCATCGACCCATGTCTCCACGTGTAGGCGATTAGATTATATCGGCCGTTTCCGTCACGTCAACTAATGGACGACTTTGTTGGCTGACTCGAGGGCCCTCCTCGTCTCGGTATGTCCGGATGGCAAAGACGAACAGACACACAGACGAACAGACACCCAACCACCGATGTGCTGTGTGTCTGCAGGTTAGTAAGCCGCGCACTCCTCAGTGAGTGAGTGGTCTTGAACACCTTGACGAGGGGGGCCACAGAGACAGACACACTGTCTCATCCCCACACACGGCCGTCCCTAAACACGCCACGCCTCCCTCGACCTCAGCGTGCCCATCCATCGGTGAGCAGCCAGCAATTTGCCAACAACACACCCACACCAGGCATTGTCTGCAGGCCTGCCTGATCTGTTTGGGTGCCCTCCAGGGACGCGTCCTGTTTGTCGACCGAAAGACGTTGACCCGAAACATCGCCACGGCATGCGATTCGATAGAGGTACGGTGCGAGCACACGAGGGTACTGGGAGCACACACACACACACACACACATTGCAGTGCATCCCATGGATGTGTGTGTGGGTGCTGGTGTGCAGCTGCGTAACGAAGCCGTAGTCAAGCCATCACCACCACACTACCTTCCCTACCTATAATCCCCCGACCCACCGGACCACACAAACTGGTGAGCAGCCGAGCTGGCACACACACCCACACCCACTCACACAGATCAGATCAGATCAGACCATGTCTTCTGGTCCCGCTTTCAGACGTTCTTCTCGATAAATTCTGTTGTCGGGAGGCCTGTTGATCAGAGGCCTCTCGATACCCAACAAAGGCACATCAGGTGTGCTTGCACACACACGCTCATGTGGGACGAATACCCTCACACACATATTGTTCTCTCTTGCCCCTTTGTGTGTGGTCAGGTTGACGACATACGACACGGGCGGACTGCCGGCTGACACACAAACGGGCGATCGGGACAGCACCCACCCACCCAGTGCACCAGGGGATACAGACATGGCACTATACATGGATGGATGGATGGATGCTGGGATGGATGCCTTCGCCTCTAGTCGTCTGGCTGTTCGTATGTGGGGTCCGTGTGTCGCTGAGAGAGAGAGCGGCTCTTTTCCATGGATGTGATTGGCTGCCTCCGTTGCTGTGTATTTATAAGTGTGGTGCATTCCCTGCCCGCGACTGACGCTCGCAAAGCGAGCCGATGTCGCTGCCACGGGCAGACTGACTTGCGCAGTGCAGTGTTTCCACCCCCCGGCCTAGACACACATGGTTGCTGGCTGCGTGGTGTGTGCTGGCTTGTGTGTGTGCATACTTGCGTGTGTGCGTGCGTGTCCATTGATGGGATCGGTGCATGTGGCCGCCACCATACCTCCGTGTGTGACTCACTTGGGTGTGTACAGCGATGCATGCAATGCACTCACTCACTCACTCAGCCATTATATATGTCCATGACTCACTCACTGACTTTCTCGTGATGGTACGTACGTCAATGTGCGTGTGTGTCCGCATGTGTTTGTGTGTGTGTAAGGATCATTTACTACCTCCCAGGCAGCCAGCCATCCACGCGGGCGTCACACTCGCTCCACACACCAGGCGCGTTGCAACAACGCAGGTCTTTTGCCCTTTGCGGGAGTGCAATCAGTTCCTCCGCCAGAGCTGACTGACTCACTTTGCCGCAGACAGACAGGAGCCCTCTCCGCAGACAGATTTTGCTGGCCCCAGCATATATCAGCTGTACTCACCCCATCACCCCATGATCAGCTGTGTGTGTGTGTGTGTGTGACTCGTGCTCAACTTCTCGTGCTGCTGGCATGTTCTGGTGTGTCGGCTTGTGTCATTGTGTTTCTCTGCAGGTCGGCTGGCGTGGCGGCAAAGCACTCAGGTAAGTGCGCAAGAGAGGTAGCACAGGCACACACACAGACACACGAGGAGGCCTGCGTGGGGCTACCCATGGCTTAGTAACTTGACGAGGGAAAGGGACTTGGCGAGGTGCGTTCATCGATGCGAGATAGATGACTTTGCATGTGTGATCAGTGCAAACACTTGGTTCTCTCGATGAATGAATGGCTCTGCTGCCCCGCAACACACATACGGGCGGGTGGATGAGATAGATGGAGGGGCGGAAAGCCCGTATGTGTGTCTGTGTTGATTAGCGGCAAACTCTCTCGGACTGTGATCTGACCTGACTGAATCAACGCACATAGCCTAGTCAGCATCCCCGCACCACCGCCTCCACACGCCCATGTACTTGAAGGTGTGTACTTTGGCAGGTGCGTACGGACGGGTGTGTGGATGGTATGGACGAATCGATGAACGAACACGGCTGGTATATCGACTTATTGAACTCGATCAAGTCCACCGGCATGGCATTCACGTCAGACCACTGAAGCTTCTACTCACACGCACAGAGCCTACTCAGTAGTTTTTCTGCACACATGATGCGTGCTCTGTGTGTGTGTGTGTGTGTGTGGTTAAAGCTAAACCGTCCGGCGGCGTACGACCATACACACACATCTACCTACGACACTTCCCTGCCCCTTGCTCTTTCAACTTGCTCACGCTTAGACGACCGGCTGATGCCCTCGAGTTGAATGAATGGCGTGGCCATCTCTCTTGCCTGTCTCTGTCTGTCTGTCTGTCTGGCTGGCTGGATGTCTAGCTGACACGTACGTGATTTGTGGATGGGATGGGATGGCTGCATGCGTGTTGATAGATGGATGGACGGACCATTGACTCGGATAGATGGATGTGACCTTGGATGGATCAAAGGTCACACTATCTATCTATCGACACACTCGCAAAGCATCCATGCCGGCCTGCCTGCCAAGTCGCAGCACACCATCCACCCATCAATCCATCGTAACCGCTCACACACACTCAGACGCTCACACACATACAGGCAATCCCTCCCCGCCCGCTGGCGCCGTCTGCCTTTCGCTGGCCGAATAGTGAGTGGCATCTGAATTCCACACCAACACACCACAACACACCACAACACACCACACCACACACCACAACACAACAAGATTCGCTCCCTGCACGCACCCAATCCAACCAGCCCCGTAGCTCTGGACGCACCTCTCTCTGGCTGCTCGCGTTGTTCGTTCCTCATGTCGATAGATAGATCGATGTTCACGTCGCTGCGCTGCACACAACGACAAACAAGCCAGCACACACATCACCCACCATCCTATCTGCCTTTAGCCATCCCCTCTTCCTATGTATGTGTGGCTCACTCACCAGATGGCAGCTTGAAGTGAATGCATTAATGAAGGACGGCATCCATCCTGTCTGTCTGTCCGTCTGCTGGCTGTCCTCGGACGGCAACACAGGTGGCCGCCAACTGGTGGGCGGCATCGCATCGCCTGAGCTGACTGAGCATCATCAGCTCCGCAAGGAGGACCGTCCTCCTCTATCGTGTCGGGCTGTGGACCAGCCGAAGCACTCCTCCCTGGACCATTGAATGAATGGCTCTGCTGTGGTGGGTACGAGCCATGGCCACTAGTTCTACACACGCCCATCTACTTGAAGTGTGTGGGCTGGCCGGTGACATGCACGGGTGTGTGGATGGTATGGACGAATCGATGGACGAACACAGCTGGTATATCGACTTATTGAACTCGATCAAGTCTACTCGATCAAGATCACTGATGCTTTTGCTCAGACACGCACAAAGCCTAGTCAGTAGTTTGTCTGTACAAATGATGCGCGCACACACAAGTCCGTCAGCTTTGCGGCCAACATGGCCGTGAGGAATGGGCTCCATCCCCCACGTCCAAGCAGCATGACAAGCCGTCAGCGCTAGCCGTCGTCCTCTTCGTCGCTGAATGTGATCTCGTCATCCTCTTCGTCCAACTGAACACAACACAACACAACACAACACAGCAGCCCCGCAATCATCCCATCGTCACTGCCTGGGCATCGCTCTTCGTTGGTGCGCACCTCTGCGTCTCGTTTCTTGCGCCTCTCTTCCTCGATCTTCATCTCCTCCATCGCCTCGGCGCGCAACGCATCGATCGACACCTCGCTGCACACACGACACACAAGCCAACACATTTCCACCCATGAATGCTCCTCTCTCTCTGTGTTGGCTCACCTGAGGTCGAAATTGATGGCCTCCTGCACTATCTGGCCGAAGAAGGAGCCCGGTGTCTTGTCCTCTCCCGCGGCTGTCTTGTCGTCGGCATAGATGGACGCGTCGAGCCGCAGCATGGCCAGCACCTTGGACACGTCCTTCTCCGCCAGCAGGTCACCCTCTATCGTCTTGATCAGCCCCTGGGTGAACTGGAAGAGGAACTCCACGCCCTTGTTGAAGAAGGCCTCGAGGAAGTCGCACAGGGCGCGGAAGGGCAGCACGTGGATGCACAGGCCCACCAGCCACTTCTGCGCGTAGGCCTCGGGCACCACGCACAGCTTGGTGGTGTGCTCGGCCACTTGGGGAAAGTAGTGGGCGGTGATCTTCTGGTACACCTTGGCGTCGCGGACGAATGCGGGCGGGGCGGCCTTCCAGTAGCCCGGCACGTACTTGTCCTTCCGGTGCAGGTTGAGGCACAGCCGCACGGTCTCCTCCTTGGGCAGCAGCAGCAGGAGGAATGACACGATGTAGCCGAGCCCTTGGTGGTAGTCCTGCACCGACGAGTGAAGGATCTTGAGCACATCCACCATCGCCTCTCGACGCGCGGGCGACTTGAACGTCCTCTCAGCGTCGAGTTTAAAGATGCGGAGGGAGGCCTCGTCAGTGCATGTGGCACTCATGTCGACCTCGGTGCTGCTGCCCTCCTCCACCAGATCCACCCATCCCTTGGCGCGCTGCATTGCCTTCTCGGCAGATGCGTGGGTGAGGTGGTCGGCATTGCGGTTCAGGAGGGGCGCGTCCTTCTCCTCGGTCCAGAACGACTCCTCGCTGATCATCACTGATCTTTTCTCCGAGAGATTCTCGACGCCGATTAGCTCGCTGGCGAGCTTTCCCTGTCGAATCTCATTTCCCAAGGCCCTCGCCCGTCTGAGCCATCTACGTCTTTTGTGGAGACCTACAAGCACGACTGAGGTGGCGAAATCGGGTGCTGAGCGGTGAAAACGGTGGTTGGTCACTCTTGTGGGGCTGCTTGTTCATCTGACGGTTGCCCTTGCGCTTTCTGTCGTGGAGGCCGTCCTTGAGGCATCAGCAGACGTCAGCAGAAAAGCCCTCCTCGCCCCGTCCTTGTTCATCGGTCAGCAAGATGGCAGACAGGTCGAAGCGGCTGCGTGACGCGCTGCCAAGCGTGGAGAAGATCATGGGCGACAAGAAGCAGCGGTTCATGGAGGACTGCGGCACCGTCTTCACCAACCTGAAGAGGGGAATCAACGATGTCAAGAAGCAGGTGGAACTCATCGACAACATCGAGTACTCCACGCGGCAGCTGGTCTGGAAGTTCCTGCTCACTCTGTTCAAGCAGGAGCCCAAATTCTCAAAACAGATCCTCAACTGCGTCGCCGTGTTGCTGTCGTCAAGCAAGCCGAGACTCGCACAAACCTGAAGGAAGGTCAACTACATTCTCATGTGTGTTCATCTCTCTGTGTATCAGCCCCCTGGGTGGAGTCGTTCAAAGCGCTGGAAGACAAGTCTCTGCTGACGCTGTGGAAAGTGAGCCCGAGTGGCCATGCGTCAGGGTGCGGCCCTCAAGATGTGCTGGTCCAGCTGCTGGAGAGGGGTGTCGACCCGGACCAGCTGTTGCCGGCGGAAGCGATGAAGTCCGACTTGGTCAGTAAATTGCAAGAAAGAAGCGGCGACTTCTCGGCTGCAGCGAAAGGTCAGCAGCAGTGAATATGGTCACGCCCTTTCACATTATGTTGCCTCTTGCTCTGTTGCTCAGCGACACTTCGAGCGTGCAGTGACGGCGGCAATATGGTTGCGAAGAAGATCCTCAGCGGTCCTCAGATAGCGAGCGAGGCACCGGAGGATGCAGTGTCCGATCGCAAGAGCGAGCCCGCCGACAAAGGTGCGCAGCCATGCAGAAATGATCACCTGCGCGCTTGATGTCTCTTTGGATTCTTTTCACTACAGACGAGGTGTCATCGACGGTCGGTGATTACATCGCGCAAAACCAGGCGCAGATCGATCTGATCAAAGCTGCTGTGAGTCGTCGAAACAGCCTTGCAGGAGAGGAGCAGGCACCGGTGCCATGTAACAAGGAGATGAAATATGGGACGTAGAGTTGGGCCCACAATTACGAGTCTGTATGTTTGCGCTGTTCATTCAGCCGTGCCATCGTTGTCTCAGAAGGAGATCATTTTGCGCCTGTTCAACTCCGCTTTGGAGGCCCTTGAAGTGGCAGCCGAGTGTCTCCAACCGATACAGGCAGACAGGCATTCGCACACAGACAGACAGACGGCACACCTTTCACGAAGAACCACTGATAGCATTCAAGTAGCCTTCTGTCTGTCTGTGGTCTATCTATCGACAGGTTGGAGCGGAGGAGAACCTCGCCACTGCCCATGCACGTCGCATAATGGACTTCGCAAGGCGTCTTCACGACCTGGAAGCGGTCCTGCTGGTGCTTGGACCTGCACAGGCCGGTAAAGGAGGGAACAAAAGGCAAGATATGAGACACATACATCCTTCTCTGTGCCTCTAGGGAAGACAACCGTTGCGCAAGCGTTGGCGGGTTTCCCCTGCCTCCCAACCAGCACCCCTTCTGCCCTCACAATCGAGTGGACGCACACAGCACATCTCGCCCTTCCACGGCTAATCATGCCGGACACACTCGCTGAGGCGCTTCAAGGATGGGCACAGAAGGTGCGGGTAAAACTGGCCAGCGAAGCTACCTCTGACCAAGCGCTGATTGCATCGTTGAGGTGACCGACTTTGGCACAGATTGAGAGGACTTGATGATTTTCCGACGTTTCTGTGTTTGTGTGCGCAGTGGTCCCTGGGGACAGACAGTCGAGGGCTTCGAGGAAATTACACGCGAGATTGAACGCGCCAATGTGCTCGATGCACTGGAAGGGCAACGCCGGGCTGTGTCATATGTCTGTGTATATTTGTGCAGCATTTGGTGTACATGGGTCGTCAGCTGGAGGTGCTTGACGCCAAGGAGCTTCGGCTGCTCACTGACCCCTCGCTCACCCTCAGAGTCGACACCGCCTTCCCGTGTCTCTCGTCACTCGACGGTTGGCCTGGCGACAAATGAATGGATACATGAGCCCATGTGTGGGCGCCTCGCTCTTGTGTGAACAGATGATTTGGCCGAGGTTGGCACGTTGAAGCTGGTGGACTTGCCGTCGCCGGACCTGAGCATCTGGCAGGGTCATGACCTGGACCTCCTCATGCGCAACCACCTCAAGAGGGCCGACGGCGTCCTTGCCGTGGTGAGCACAGCGAGCCAAAGACTAGAGAGGGCGAATTGCATTAGAAGCTCTCTACTCAGGTGGATGCGAGTCGTCACAAGGCGGCTGGTGTTCTACGCTCCGTCTTAGAGGATTGTCTGGGTAAACATGAGGGACAAGTGTCGCAGAAAGAGCGTCTGCAATGATGCATGTTGTTCTGCTCAGCCAATGGGACTCTTCAGCCGAATGACATCTGGATTGTGGCCAACAAGATTGACCAGCTCAACGACTTCTTTTGTCTTAACGGCCTCAGAGACGTGAGCTCACGGCACTCGAGAGACAGCGAATCGAGATCGTTGTTGTCCGTTGCGGCTGATCAGGGATGCAACAGGGTTCGTGAGCAGCAGTTCGATTTCTTCAAGTGAGCAAAGCAACATACGGGTCGTTGGGAAGAAGAGGGACCTTGGCCGTTCTGGGTCATTCAGGGAAATCATTGTGGGCCCCGACCACGTCATCCCGACGGCTGCATCCATCTCGCTGCTGGTACGCCAAGTGCAGCGATAAGTTGATGCTTCTTTCCTGAACTGGGTTCATTCATGTGTGCAGGGTGTGTACGGCCAATACTGCGGGCAAAAGGTGCAGAAGAACCTGTTCAAGGAATATTCCAAGAAACCGTGGTTCGGTAAGACGAAGGCACAGAGACACTTAGCTGCTGGCTCTTCATATTTGCTCACGTGTGCATGTGCACAGGTCAGATATGCGCGTTTCTGTATGGCATCCACTGGACTCGGGCCGTTAAAATGATGACACCGAGGAAGTGGAACGAGGCCATGAAGGAATGCCAGTAGGGCCACCGGAGACACATACTTACGCGGATCACTCATGTCGGTGGTGGTGTAGGTTGATGGGCCAGATCAGCGATGCCCTCGCAAGCTCTGTCTTGAAACAGGTCTGGTGAAGGACATCACAGAGACGCACTGATTCCGCCTTCCTCCAAGCGCTCTTTCTTGTCTGCTGCAGCCCTATGTGAAGATGCTCCCCCGGTCGGTGGTAAAGTTCATGGGGAGTCTCAAGGAGCAGCTCGAGAACTTCATTCAAGTATGCACGTGGATCCTGTCATAGATACGTGTTGAGTAAGCTTGTTCCTGTCTTCCTGCAGGAGCTGGATTCCTTTGAACATGGTCCGTCGGGAGGTGCCGAGGGCGTCAATCTGGATCAGTTGAGAAGCGTCTTCGCGGCGTACTATGAGGACTGCGGGCATAAGATCGACGAGGTGGCAATGGGACTGCCCACGAGGGACGAAGCAACCAACCTCCTAAAACTCGAAGGTGTGAACAAACAGCCGCCCTGAATTATAAGACTGTCCTGGATCTGTAGGTGGGGTCAAGGAGATTCGTGAGGAGAATCCAGGGGAGGGGATGCGAGAGCTGCAGGAGTTTCTTAAGGTGAGGACTGGCGCCTGCCGTAGATAGTCAGCTAACAAATGTGTCTCTTCTGGGTGTGGTTGTAGTTGTCATCGAAGGACGCCAACGAGGCATGGACAAAGCGCTATCTCGACTTCATGAACGCCGCACAGGTGGATCCATGCCTGGTCCGACGCTTCGCTGGTCATGTCTGTTGTGGTTGGTCTTCAGGGTCGTCTGACGCGGACCAACCAGAAGTGGGTGCGGTCAGTGGACCACTACCTCAAGCAGCAGGGGGCCAACGCCGTCACGAGGCACAAAATACTCTCAAAGTGAGATCGATCCATGGACACATGCATGGACACATGGAGACACACGAGACACGGAAATGAGGTCTGCCATGGCTGCAGGGTGAATGAGCTGCACCTTGAGCGGCCAACCGCTTTGGAGATGCCCACAGACGGGTGGGCCAACCTCATCGCAGCCACCGCCAAAAGCGTAGGGGGTCATTGGAGCCGCCAGCCATTCATAAAACATCTCACTGCTGTGGTGCCTGTCAGGTTCCTTACACGAAGGACAAGAAAATGTTCCACCGCACCTGCAAGACCTACATGCTGTCACAGGAGAAGGCCGCAGAGTACATCGTCGCCTTCTGGGAACTATACATGACCACCATCAGGCAAGAAGCGACGCCCACTCCCTACCTACAGCTTACCCAATTGCCCACATCCGTGCCCTTCCTGTTCTGTGTGTCTCAGGAAGGTGCTGATCCCCAAGTACATGCTGGGGCCGATCAAGGCGAACTTTGACGACATGTGCAACACGATAGACGACCTCAACCAGCAGACTGCCACCACATACATCGCCCCGGGCGGCATGAGGGCCATGGGATTTGACTTCACTTGGGCCAAGCTGCTCAAAGAAGTAGCCCCAAGGGAGACACGACAATCGAGACACAATCGATGTTCTTGTGTGCAGGTGTTGCCTGACATTGCCAACTTCGACACACAAAACCCGGAGACGGTTGACGAGGGAGAGCAGGAGGAGTGCGAGAAGGTCGTTGAGCGGGTGCGCAGCGTGTGCGACAGGATACGAGCGAGCAGGTCGCAGCAGTCCACCCCCACGAGACAACCAGCCTCCTCCGCCCCACCCGTGGCGTCCCCACCCTTCCCCGCCTCCCCATTACAGGCAGGGCCTCCAGTGGGTCATGGTGCTGGTGCAAGGCCGCCTGCAATGCATCATGTGGCGTTTGCCCCTGTGCAGCCCCAGGGTGCCCGCCCACCAGCACAGAGACCACCGCAGGGTAGCCATTTCTGATGATGAAGTGTCGTCGATGTTTGCTTTCTTGCTGATTGATTGTCGGTGGTTGCACGTTGCTGGTGGGGGGGTTGGGGGGATGAGCTGGCAACTTGAAGGTGGTATGTTCATGTGACTTTCTGGACTCGCAAATGCCTGGCATTGCCTGCATGATTGACTGAATGAATGTCTTGGTGCGTATCAGTCAACTCAGCAACCTACGCACGCACACCAACTAACCCTGCCTGCTCTTCTTTCGCTTCTTGACGAGCACGAAGCCTTCTTCCTCCACGCCAGCAGCAGGGGGCTTGTCATCAGCTGCACGTGGTCTCTTCTGGGCCTTGCGGGGCGGCGGGGGCTTGGTTGTTGGCAGACCCTTCTCTTGCTGTGCCTTGCTGGCCATCTTCCTCTTGCGCACTCTTCGCAGCGCCAGCAGCTGGCGATCGACTTCCGTGTTCTGTGTACACAAGAGACGATAGATAGATGAGGAGAGAGGGGTATGACGGTAGCTCTATGCGTTGGGTGCTGCCTTACTCTGAATCTCGGGTTTGTCGGATCGATGGCGAAGTCAGGATTCTCAAACACGCGAGCGATGCGGGGGTCCAACAGATCCATCTGCATGCATTCAGACGACCAACACAGATCGAGCACCTGTGAATGCGTGCGCGTTTCCTGCGTCTGACTTACCTTGAAGTCCGTCTGCAGTTGGATTTCTGACTCGGCCGTCTTCTTCTTGGCCTTCTTCTGCGCCTTGGTCGAGGCCTCGACGCCTCCTTTGTCGCGCAGGCGGCTGATGCGGCCACGCAAATTGAAGTGACGACCCTCCTGCATTGCATGACAAGCCCACGGAGAGTGTGAGGGGGACCCCGTCGCTCTTTTTGGGTTAAGATCCTTCGCACCTCCTCGTCGTATTCGTCGTCTTTAGGATTTGCCTCAGCGGTCTCGAAGTCTGGCACGTCCGTCTCGTCCAGAGCTCCAACAGTGGGAAACTGCACCACACACACCACACGCAGACAGGGAGGTCCACCAAGGTGAGCACGCACCATTCTTGCGTACTCTGGGCGCTTTTGGCTTCGTCGGTTTGCCTCCGATGATGTCGTCGCTTCCCTCTCCTTCGTCCTCGTCGACAGGCTCCCCACGGGCCTGAACAAGAACACCCTGTCAGCCAGCCAATGGTCGCTTTCTGACGCGTCTTGGGTACCAGTTTCTTCTGTCGCTCTATCTGTTGTCGTCTCTCCTGTTTCTTCTCCTTGCGCTTCTGCTTGCGCTTCTCCAGATAGGCCTGCCAGGGGCTCTTGGACTCCTTCTCTAGCACCTCACGACTGCACACACCCCCACGCCATTGTCGTGTCATGCACCATTGGTGGCGTGGGAGTTGCTGTGCGCTGCTCACCCTTGATGGTCGACTGTGATGTTCTTTTTGTCTTTGGCTCGCTCCTTGACGTTCATGGCGAGGGCCTCCAGGTCAGGCTTGAAGGTGATCTCTATCACGTCACCGCCCTGTAGAATCACACGCATGCGTACCATGATTGGCCCTCACCTCCGTGGCCTCCCACCCTCTCTGTACCTTTTTGTTCTTCTTGCTTTTGCTGTTGGCCTTCTTTGCCTTCCTCGTGACGCCCTCACCCTCACCCTCGCCATCGTCCTCTTCCTCGTCCTCATTCTCCACGTCGCCCAGAAGCAGCTGCCGGTACTCCTCCAGGTTGTCCTCATCGATGTGATCGAACCTCTTGTCATCGCCACCCTCGCCACCCTTGCTCTCATCGTAGATGGACTGATGCGGCCACACGTCCTCCCCCTCATCCGACTCATCTGACGACGACGCGAGGTAGGCCTGCAGGTCGTGGTCCTTCAGCTCCTCATCAGTGAACCTGGACACACCATACGAATGCGATTTTCCAGCTGCCTGCTCTCCCCCTCTCGTGCTGCTGTGGGTGCTCACTTGCGTCTGAGGTCTTTGGTGCGTGTGGCGGGGGTCTCGTCCCAGGTGAGCCGGACCTTGGAGTGTCGCAAGGCCGATGTGTATGCGTTGGGCGCTCTGTAGCCGGGAGGGATGACGGCCGCATCTGATGATGGTGCATGGGGGAAGGCCAGGGAGTCGGGAATGAACCGGAGGTCGAGCCCGTCCACAGCAAACGTCTGCAGAGGAGACACACACGACGGAGAGAAAGCGAGGCGTTTCCCGCAGCAGCCTGCTGGCATTGCAGGTCTGTCCTTACCACATCAAGCCCGTCCAGCTCTTCGTAGAGTTTGGCGGCGATGTCCTCGCTCTCACACTCTATCACCCCGTAGTAATACCTGATGCAACACAGGCACACAAACCACAGTAGATGACCAGGTGACTGATTTTTGTTGCTCACTAACTTGCTGCGCTGTCTCTGGTATTTCCTCAGTGCCGCCTGTGTCGATTCGTCGTCTTCAGTGTCACCAACCTCAGCAGACTCGTCACCTTCCCCCTCTCCTTCTCCCTCCTCCTCTCCGCCCTGCTCTTCATCACCGTCCACGACCTCCCCAGGGCCATCAATCGCTTCCGCCGTTGTGTTTTCGCCATGTGGTGAGGTCTCAGTTGTGGGGGCGGCTGTTGCTGTCTTGGGCAGGTCGATGTCAGGACCCTCCACCGCCTCCTTGGCCATCTGCTCGAGGCCGAAGTCAGATGGATAGATGGCTACACGCCGGATGCCGCGGACTGCAGGAACCAACAGCCGGAAGGACAGGATGTGTGAATGAAGCAACTCTGTGGCCCATCCCCCCTTGTATCACTCTCTGACCTGGGCCAGCGCTGATGACGGTCTGTGTAGTCCTGCCTTTCTTGGCGTCGGTGCCTCCGGCAGGCGTGGAGTCATGCAGGAACGACTGTGCCAGCACGAGGATGTCGGTTGCCGTGAGGACATCCCAATCGCATCCCATCACCGCCACGCGACAAGTCACGTCACCCTGAACACACACCCGTGCGCAAGAATGCAGCCATGGTCCGCCTCTGTCTGGTGAATACTGTCTGCGCACCGTGGGGACGTCTTGGTCGAGCCGGTTCCACACGGAGTCATCCTTACCGATCGCCTCGTCCTCCTCTTCCTCCTGTCGTACGCAAGAAACCACACACAGGGAGTGCCTTTTCACATGGGCGGCACACTGCTGTCTGCTCTTCTCACATCTGAGGAGGATTCCTCACTCCACTCGAAGGGAACGGTGCCCCGGCTGCCGTTCGCCTGAGGATCATCATCATCTGCCATCTTGTCATCGATCTTGTCATCGGCATCTTGCTCCTGATGCTTGCGCTTGAGAGCCTTCTCCTTCTTGCGCTTGACAGGGGCATCGTGTTGCTCGTCCTTTGTCGGTTCTTCATCGTCTTGTTCCATTCGGTAGAAGCGCCGCATGTCGTCGGCCTTGACGTCCCTGTTGCGTCTGCCGTAGGGATCAACCACCGTGTGCGTCTGGAAGGCCTTGTCATCGAACATCCTGACAGCCACACAGACACAGGCGGGATCAATGGGCGATGGATGGACTGATGGACTGATGGATTGGTGCGTGTTTGTGGCGCTCTGTACCTCTGGAATCTTTCATCGATGAGGGTCTTCCTGGTCTTGAGCGGCGCCTTCTTGAAGCGCGGGTTGCTGGACGGATCAAACCGGGGATCCATCGCCATCACGACAACGCAGTCCGCAGAACTGATGCCAGATCTTCGGGCTTGAGCTAAGCTCGCAAATTGAGCTCGCAGGCTCGCCCGAAGGGATTGCATTCATCAGACGGGCTCTGTGATGATGCGAGCCAGGGGCTGAGCCAATGAAAGCAAAGAGTGCAGCAAAGCATCGCAACTTTGTACCCCCACGCCCCCACCACCCTCCACGGTCTGTGTCTGTGGCACACACGAGCTACAGCACACCTGCAGCACACACATTCGTCTGGACGAAATATAGCGTTTAACGAACACATGATTTCCCCCATTCTCCCTCAGACACTATTCCTTTCTCTCTCCCCCAGGCCGCGACCGCTCCTGCTCGGATACCACCACTCGGCCCAACAGCCTGGCCCCCGTCTGATGTGGCAATCGAGGGTATGGGGGGGTTGGCTGCTGTGTGTGATGCACTGCAGCTGGCTGCCGGGGGTGGGGTGCGGCGCCGTGCTGCATCTGCACGTTGGTGTCCGTTGGTGATTTGGGCGTGGGCGGCTCCTCCTTCTCAACTACAGTATCGACCACAGATGCTGAAACAGACACACATATACCGAGAGAGATATAGAAATGAGATGCCCGCCAACTTACCATCTTCAATGGCTCCTTCGACAGGGCCTTGCGGCATCGTGGCCCTCTCGTCGACTCCCTCCTCTCCCTCCTCTCCCTCGGGCAGCTCGAAGGGGGTGCCTGTCTGGACGGCGTCGAGCACCTCTGGAGACTTCAGGAATGCCAGTACGGCCTCCAGCGGCTCCCGGATCTCCTTGAGAGTGCTCCTCCTTGACTGGTCCGCCACCAGGCCGCCCCGCTCCTCCCCCGTCTGGCCGGGCTCGTCCTCCCGCCTCATGTATGCGATGGCAGTGAGCATCTTCCTCCACTCAGCCAGCCACTCCACCCCCTGCTCCTCTCCCAGGTTGAAGAGCCGCTCATCAGTGTCATAACCGTAGCGGTTCGGGTGGAGGCCGTCGATCTGCGGGGCGAATGTGGGGAGGCTGGTGTTGACCAGCTTGCCACTCTGCGTGAAGCGCTCCCACTCACTGAGCATCTCCTCCTCCGCCACTTCCCGGGCCGCCGCGATGCTCAGTTTCTCGTCCGTCCTCCAGAGCCTCTGATCCATGAGAAACAGCAGCACGTCGCCCATGGGCCGGCCGAGCGCCGCGGCGTAGATGAGCATGCAGAACGACCAGGCGAGGCTCGGCTCGCCCAGCCACACAGCTCCCTCCACTGACGGCGGCCCCGAGAGGAGAGCCTGCACCTCCGGCGGGGTGAAGGTTGTGGTGCCGGCCGGCAGCTGCCTCTGCTGCCGCTGCTGCTGAGGATCGGTGGGCACGAGGGCGGCGAATGGGCAGGAATGCTCCGGGGGTGGGGTGGGGTGCTCGCTCCTGGCCTTGGCGACGATGACATTGACCAAGTCGATGGCCTTGGCGCGCTGCTTGTCGCCGTCATCTGCTGCCGCCGCTGCCGATGCTGCTGATGCTGAGGGTGTTGGGGACTCTAGGGCGGCTCGGGGGAGCATGATGTTGTTGTAGAACCCGTCAAGGTGGAGCATGCCCAGGGAGTATGCCGCCTCGTGGGCCTCCAGGACGAGGAGAAGGGCGCGTGTGATGATGATGGTCTCACGCCACAGCTCCTCTCTCGCCCTCGGGGTGTTGCCCTCCTTGTCAAATGCATCGCAGGCCTCGACCAGGTTGTGCTTGGTCTTGCCCTCGCTCCCAGGGCTGGCCTCCTCCCAGCCAAAAAACTCACTCAACTCTACCCACTTGTCCCCTGCACACACAATACACACACGAGAGCAGAGGTATGGTCATAGTCAGAAGGACCGACACTGTCTGTGTGCCGTGCAGTGCAGCCCACCCACCCACTCACCGCTAAGCAGTGGACTCGCTATGCACAGGGCGGGCCGGGTGGTGCCGTCGGTGTCGGTGACAATGGCTGGGCTCTCCGAGTCGGTGTTGGAAGCGAGGAGGTCGATGAAGGGAGGGCGGCCGGCCGCTTGCCGCATGCTGTCCTCCTCGACCTTCATCCCCGCCTCCTTCTTGACCCAGGCCGGGTCTGACGGGTCGCCCACAAACGCCATCTTGACGGCCATCTCCTCATGCCCTCCCTGCTGTAGGCGCCCCCTCTTGACGACGCCCGTCACCCCTTTGCCGACGATGGCGGCTTCCCCTCCCTCAAACACGATGCTGCTGCTGCCGCTGCTAATCAGGATGCTGCTGCTGGTCGCCATGTTGTTGCTGTGGTGCTGCTGGCGACGGTCTTGCGATGGGCACGGCTGGCCAGGGGACGGCTGCGCCTGATCCGTGCCGACGATGGCGGCATCCCCTCCAGCTCTACTGCTGCTGCTAATCCAGATGCTGCTGCCCGACATCTTCCAAGCTGCTCCACACTGGGAGAGCGCGGCGTCAGTCCTGGGATGGGAAAAAGCGGTTTACACCGAAGCTCGCCTTCAAGCGCGCACTGAAGGGAGGAGTGAACGCCAAAGCCAAGATAAGAGGCGTACTGCTCATCACCTGAGTCTTGACACATTGCGTGTTGTGTTCTCATGCTTTCCGCTCATTGATCATTGCTCTGCGGAGGCCGATTGGTGGAAGCTCCTTTCAGCTCATTGCCACGCCGTGGGCTGCCTTCAACGTCGACTGTTACGTCGTCCAGAAAGGTAGGTGACGAAAGAAATGAAAGAAAGACCAAAAGGATGACAACCCCGTGTTTGCGTGATTCGTCGCAGGCTTCCACCCACCGTCATGATCGGGTTTCTGCTTCGGGAGCTTTTGCTCTGCCTGCTGTCCATCCCACGGTACCTTGCTGGCTTCTTGTCGACCGCAGGGACTTCTTGTTCCTTGTTCTTGTGTGTTCAGGATGTTTCCACGGCTGTTGACAATGGCGAGAAATCACGTGCTGCAACGCTTCCTGGACTGGCCTATACCCGACTGTAAGATGGACACAGCACTGAGGTCGTCGTGCAACCCTCATGTACGTGTGATTGTCTCTTTCCCTCCGTAGTGGACGTGTGTCTGATCCCTCCCACATTTGCGCCGACATTGCCGCAGCTGAGCACCCCGTCAGACCCGAAGCACCGGCAGGACGACTGCCTGCTGCATGCCTTGTTTGAGTTTTACCCCGTCGCCCTCCTCATCGCTGCTGAGGTCAGTCCGACACACGATGGCTGACATCACTCGTGCCATCGATCCATGCGTGTATGGTTCTGCCATGGATGCAGATGGTGTGGATTGTGCGGATGGGTCTGCGCGGCGACCAGTTCCACATCAACCAATATCTGGATCGGCAGCCCCTGAGGCGCCACCTAAGGCAACACAACGATGAGGAGCAGCCGCACGTGGACCATGAGCACGGCGGACGCATACAAGTCCTCGGAGCGGCACTACACACCCCTGCTGTTGCGGCCGATGAGGGCAAGGGCAAGGATAAGACGGGCAACCCCGCACCATGGCAGAAGCACCCGGCTGTCCGCTTCTCTGTGGCGTGCTGGCGGTTTTTCGTCCCCCACGACCCATTGAGCGCGTGCTTCTGCCTGCTGGGCTTCCGCGTCCTCTGTCACGGCATCTTGTGGTACGGCAGTTGGGACCTGCTGGAGCGTGTGTTGGTGTATTTGTGGCCGTGGGTGGGTCTGTGGGAGTGCTGCTGGGTGTGGGAGTGGTAGGCGCAAAACGAACCACGCCGACAGAAAGACTCATTCATCCCATTTCGGGTGCCTGTGCGGTGTGTGTCAGGTCGACGCTGCTGCTGGCGATCTTTGACTCCAACTGCTTCGCCATCTACGAGCGGTTCGAGGAGGTGCTGCTCTTCTGTATGCATGACATGGGCTGGAACCTGTCTGTGGAGCGATTCGTCAACTTCTGGGCACAGAGAAGGAGACAGGTCGTGTCGCTCATGGCCACTGCTGCGTAACACACATAGCTGGCTAGATTGCTCCGCTTCTCCTTTTCTCTTTTCTGCGTGCATCCAATCCATGGCAATGGTTTTGGCTGTCTGTGCCGTGTGTTGTGTCCATCTGTCTGGCCGCCTGCTGATGTATAGGGTAGGAGGCAGGGGCGGGGAGGCTGGAAGGGGAACACACACACACACACGCACACACACACGCATACACCTGCCGACAGAGTTTTTTCTCTCTGGGCAACTCATTGGTGACTTCGACACAACTGCCATTTTTGGCGGTATAGTGTAAGTACACATACATGCGGGTGGGTGACTGAAGCTGAGATGGGTGTCGTAGGTGTGTGCATGTTGGGACTGCAGACGCCGTACAGTGAGCTTCAGTGAATGGACGTCAGCGCCTCACGAAGGGAGGTACCAAAAAATCTTGACATGTAGCATCCACGAGTGCACATCCATCCACGCAAAGTAAGTCACCACGCAGCCATGAACACGTCTGAATTGGAGTAGCGATGCACCAACCAACCAGCAGACGACCGAGACACTGCCCTGCAGCATGACGCTGTGTGCGCCTGTCTGTGACAGATGCTGTCAGTTGCTCCCTACCGCTGCGGCTGCTTAGTGAGTCATGCGTCTCTCTCGGCCTGTCTTAGTGCAAAACAGTCACGGCGAGAAAGAGGCATGACGCATTCCAATCAGTTGGTGCATCGGCTGGCTATCACTCGGCATTATCATCCATGAGTCCCCTCCCCCTAGCAAAAACGCACATGGACGCGCGATGATTGTATGGTCATGTCAGACTCAGTCGGCCAGCCAGTGTATGTGTGTATGGGTGCCTGTCTGTCTGTCTACCCCTCTCCCTCGATGGGCAAAGTCTCTTGCTCCAGGCAATCGTCCTCCAGAGACCGCTGCTGCTGCTAAGTGTGTCATACGTCTCTCTCAGAGTCTGCTTTCTGTGGTGTGCTCTCTTGGGCGCCACATACTTTCAAAAAATGGTCCAGGCCCCCTCCCTCCCGCCCCCTTCACTCAGCCTTCTGTCTGCAGTGTGAATACCTCTACCTCATCCGCTGCAACCTCTTCCACCTCATTCACATCCCCCCAACCCAGTCGCACCACACAGCCAGGCAACCCACTGTCCATCCACACGGCGTCGGGCACCCACAGCCCCAGCCATTCCTCCCTGCTCAAGTTGTGCGAGGCGGACCTGCCGATCGTGAGGCTGCCGCGCACGCCGATGTCTGGGCGTGAGACGCTCACACACTGCTGCGTGACCTCCTCCGGGTCGAAGATTGGAGGCGACGGGCCGGGTGCGTAGAAGATGAGGGCGTCGGCATCATAGTGGTTGTAGTAGGAGTAGAGGGTGTTGAGGGCTATTTGGTGGGGCGGTGGGGGCGGGCGGATGCTATCGTCGATGAAGCAGCCGTGCATGTTTCCATTGCTCCGGGTGAGGAACAGCAGGCAGCTCGCATCGGCCACGCGGGTGAGCATGTCGGTGAAGTCGAAGCCGTGCATGGTAGCCCTGCAGCCAGCCGCCCAGAAAAAGGAGAAAGAGGAGGGGCATATGCAGCAGCAGGTGACAGACTTCCCTCCATGTGTTTTCTCTTACTTGTAGAGCAGCTCGATGCCTGTGATGTGCTTGCCCGTCTTGTGCAGTATGGCCATCAGCTGCTGTGCAGAGGCAATCGTGGAGGGGCTTGGGCGGCAGGGCGATCCGCCTCGCAGCGGCAGCATGGGCTGCATGGCCATCCCGCGTCGCTCCATCGCGGCCGCGAGTGGTGCCTTGAGGCGCTGTGGGGCATACGGGGGGTCGACGACACTCATGGGCGTAGCAGCACGTACGCGCTTGTGGAAGTCGCTGGCGAGCGCCTCGGCTGAGACGTCGACAGGGAGGGAGGGGAGGTACCTCTTGAGCATCGACGACAGCTGCTCCCTCGCGTATGGAATGCCGTCCTCCACCAGAGCCTCTGGCAAGAGCAGACGTGCTGTCCGTAATGCGGCCTCGAGCACGTCGTCGGTCGACAACTGGGCAAACGCCGCCCCACGGAACTGATGAACAGACACATAATCCAAAGGAAGAGCATATTGCATTCTGCATATGTCAATGCAGATCTCACCCTTTTCAATCCGCTTACGTGTGGGATGTGATTGCTATTCATGACCAGTCTACTGTCCTCCTCTACCATGTTGCCAAACACACGACCAGGCCCGAACCGCCGCTCCATGGCCGCCTTGAGAGCGTCGAGATGGCTGGGCTGGGGCAGCACCACCGTCAGCTCCGAGATGGACTCGATCTCGAGAACTGACCAGATGCTCGACAGAATGAAGGCGCCTGGCTCGACGATATCATCAGAGGGCACTGAAACCAGTGGATGACACGGAGGTGCAGCAAGTGGGCGCATTCTCCGGGGTTCATCCTTTTGCCACGTACCGTGCAGGTGGATTTCTACGGTGTCGATGGGTGGCATCTCGTCCTTGTGGTCCCCAATCTGATGCCCTCCCTCTCGTCCTCAGCCTCGATGAGCTCGGGGTCACCCTCAGCCATGAAGCCGAGACGCAGCTGCCCGATCCCCTCACGGCCCCCATTGGTCAGCACCTGGCGCACGCCCGCCTCGCCGCCAGACATGGCAAGCATATCCAGCGATGCCATCTGCTGGCGCAGGGCTGCCGCCACGCCCATGGCTCCGTCTCCGCTGGCCGTCAGCATCTTGGCTTTGCGCAGGCTGCCGTGGTAGAACGGCACAGGCATCCCAGCCCCTGGCTGCACCGAGCCGAGCACCAGCTGACTCGGCATCTTCCATGCAGTCAGGCAGGTGAGGAAGCCCATCACGTCGGTGTCGTCCATGTCCATCACCTGCAGGCTCTGGAGCTCCACCCCCCTGGAGATCAGGACGCGAGCTGCCCCCAGCCCAATGCGGCTCTTGACCGTCAGGTTGTGCAGAATCCCCATCTGTCCCGGGCGGAAGATCCGTAGCTCGGGATGCGACGGCAGGACAGCGTTGGCTGGTGGCGTCCAGCCGTCCGCACACTGGATGGACACGCTGCAGGTCCTGCGCCACGAGAACATCATCCGGCAGGCATGGGGCCCCGCCCGTCTGTCCCCCTCCTCTTGCTCCAATGGGTCGAGGTCTGCTGGCGTGATCCTCCACACGAGCTGGCACGGTGGCCTTGGAGACGTCCAGAATGATGGGCAGTCCTGCTCGTCACAGTCGGCATCATCATACTCCATGTGGTATGCGCGCAGCAACGCCCACAGGAGCCGATAATGGCAGCGGGGGGACTGGGTGAGGTCCCACCGGAGGTAGCCGAGCCGATGGTCCATGGGGACATCCTCTCCCTGCTGTCCGTCTGTGCGAATGTGGCAATTCACCCTGCCATACGACGGGCCCCGGTAGCCCGATGGCAGGCACACTCTGTCGATGAGGTTGCCCAGGGCCTTGAATGTCCCGTGGGTGTCTGCCTTGAGAAACACCGAGTGGCAGTCACTGCGGTGGACCACGATGCCCAGCTCCTTCAGAGACTTCGAGCAGCCGCGATCACACAAACACCTCTGAAAGAAGAGCATCATGCGAAGCAGAACGCATTGATGTCATGGCTTCCCTTTCCCCTTCCCTGCCCTCCATTCTGTGCCCCTTCTCTCGTTCTGTGTCACCTTGAGTCTTTCTAGCCCCTCCCTGACGACATCCGACTCCATCCCGTAGAGTTTGATGGAGGGAATCGTCCGAAGGCGCGCGAGAGGCCCTGGACTCCCCCGCTGCCCCAGAGGAATGCTCTCCATGAGCTGCGCCAGGTCCGACGGCGGCAGCAGCAGAGGCGTCTCCAGCTCGACGAGGGACCTTGATGTGGCGACGAATGGTCGGATGTCGGCCACCTGGGCAGTGTCGTATGGTGCAGACACGACCTCGACCGCTGGTGTTGCCCATCCCCGCCCGTCGATGAGCGAGTGGCCCGGTATGACGCAGTTGACCTCGGTGAGTGCTGGGAGGGGGATAGATTGGGAAGGGGCGGTCTGGGGGGGCCGTGAGTTGATGTAGCTGATCTCCGTTATCTCCTGTATTCCGACTCCCGGCAGCACCGCGGGCTCAAATGTGAGCGACTTGAGCGAGCCCTCGCTCATTGTGGTGGCCGGCCCCTGCCTCTCGCGAGCCTCCTGCCGCCCCAAGGCGTGCCCCTCCTCCAGTGCGACAAGTGACCCCCGGCACCAGCTCCAGCCAGCGAAGAAGTGGTCGGCCGCCAGACCCTCCACACCATCGGCTGTCCGCGGGATTCAGTGTGTGATGGTTTGGAGGTTGATCATCTGTCTGCCGAGGTCCCGTGCCGTCTGTGGGGTGAGCTGCTCCCAAAACCTGCGCTGCTCGGGGTTGATGCAGTCGATGATGACGTGAGGGTGGTGCGCGAGGACGGCGCCGGTGAGTGGTGAGGGGAGGGGAGGGGGGAGGTCCCACACAGCATTGGCCAACGCATACACTGGGATGTGAAGTTCGCGAGGCTGCACACAGACACACAAAGCGGGATGTGTCACCGTGTGTGTGGTGTGGCCCTTCCTTCGTCGTTGCTTCGCTACCGCTGGGAGGTCGGTCGTCAGTCCGTGCAAGCGAAGGGCCTGTCATGCCGTACAGCCACACGACAGAAGCACACAATTGACAATGTGTGTGATGTGTGCCCGTCATCACATACCCGGAAGGTGGCCTCGACTACGTCAGAATATTTGGTGGTGTCATCGTCGCCGCCACCGGATGACGGCTCGGCCTCATCATCATGGCCATCACTTGCACTCCGAATGGCCTGTCAGTCAGCACCCACACACACAGCAAAGACACACAAATCACCGACTAATGGCATTCACGTGCGATGTGGATGCTGTGATCACCTGGAAGGCGGCCTCCGTGGCTGCGCTATCGGCGTTGGCCGCGCTGTCAGGGTCAGAGGCTCCGTTGCTGGCCGCACTGCTAGCTGCCTCCTCCATCGTCACCAGACGTTATCTATCTACCTGCAGCGGAGAGGAGAGGAGAATGCACCATCTGCCCATCGCTCCCGTGTCACTCGCACCTTCCTATCAGCAGATCTGTCAATTGCAAGCCGCAAAATCCGCTAATTCGTCACCAGCGCCTGCGGGATGGAAGGAGCAGTGCATTGCGTGCCAGCAATGCGTCATTCGTACCTTCCGGCTGGTCTTGGGTGCCAGCCACCATATGAGGCAGCCGTGCACGTCAACAGCGGCCATGCCGCTTGCTCATTCAACGCTATTGCTGCGATTTTGGTTCCTCGACGTTGGGGGCGGAATCCTGGCCGCGAGACGGAAGACGCCGCCATCGATTTGACACAAACCAATTGTCCGTCCGTCTGTATATCTTTCTGAATCTCCCGCCCTCCCGCCCTTACTAATATCTGTACACACTCACTTTGCCACCACCCGCCCGCTTAGCCACCCACCCAGCCACCCACTTAGCATCGCACCAATATCGGATGCCCGCCCTGCCCGCTCGCCACCAATGCTCGCACTCATACACACACAGATACACAGATACACAACAAATACCGTCCGCCGATCGAGGGCATGCACCGAATAAGCAAATGACATACGCACAGCCGCGTGCACGTCGGCACGCTGTGGTCATGGCCTGAGGATGCCGGTGAATGAGGAGCTACCCGACACCGAGGCGTCCTCGGCCGCCTTCTTGGCCCGCTCCTCCTTCACCTTCAGCGCCGCCTCGATGTAGGCCGGCAGCTGCGAAAAGTCCGCCGTGCTGACCCACGGATGAGCCTGACACACATACAAGTAACACGCGTGAAGATAGTTTCGCGTTCGTCTGTCTTGTGACCCAGACTGTTCAGCTGACCAGTGCGTCTTTGGCGGTGAGTCTGTTGGTGGCGTCCTTGACGAGAACGGCCTGGATGAAGTGAAGACCCTCAGGGCTGACGGGTGCGTCTGGGGGGATGCGGTACTGGCACTCGGCGATGCTCTCGAACAGCTCCTTCAGGTTGGCCTTCTGGAAGGGCAAACTGCCAAACAACACCACCTGCACACGAATAAGACAAGCCGGACATTCACGGCTCTGTGTGTGTGCATGTCCGTGAGTGTTGTTTGGGATCCTTTCTTACCCAGACCGTGACGCCCAGAGCCCACATGTCTGCCGCCCTGCCGTCGTGACCCGAGTACTCCTGACTCTCTGAAGCGAACACACAACGCAGGGGAGAGCCTACAAACAGTTTAGGTGTCCCCTTTTCGCATACCGTCGGTCGGTGTGCAGCATTCGGGCGGCATGAACGAGTAGGTGCCCTCTGTCCCCCTCACGCGGCCGTGCTCGTCCACCTTGGACGCAACAGTGAAGTCACCTGAGCAGCCAGAGGGAGGGAGGGCACATGGATGAGATGACGTCTTGCTGCCCATCATTTTCCTCACCGAGCAGCACCCTGCCCTGAGTGGTGATGAAGAAGTTGTCGGGCTTGATATCCCGATGCACGATACCGTGCTCGTGCACTGACCACATCCACACCACACCCAAAACAGAGACCATACAGGGGTGTGGTCTGCCACCCAAGGCACCCCCCATGTGTCCTCCCCTCACTCACAGTGTGCGATCCCCTCGAGTGCGTCCTTGATGAAGCATTTGGCGATGGGCTCGGGAATGGCCAGGGATCTGCCTCTGCTGGTGGATGAGCGGGAGGAGCACTGGGTGGACTGGGATGAGGCAGGGATCCACTCGCCAGGCACTGGGGCGGTGTAGGTGCCCTCACACTCGTCATAAGTCAGCAGGCTGCCGACCTCACCTAACGTCATGACTAAAAAGGGCCAGAAAGACAGGCAAGAGAGAGAGAGAGAGGGGGAGAGAGATCGTGGATGAATTCATTATCCATCCATTTGTGGGTCCGTCTGTGTTGCGTACGCACTTACCGACGTATATCTTCTGTGAGTCCTGGTGCTCGAGCACCTCCACCAGGTTGACGCATCTCGGGTGGCAGCTGTAGCTCTCCATCATCTCAATCTCATTGTACACCTTGGACAAGGCCGTCGTCACCTGCACACACCAAACACACCCACGGGTCCGTGCACGATCCAATCTGTACATATCGATTGCTGCGTGTGGTTACACTCATGCCGCGGCCCGGTCCCTCGTTCTGGAAGTCCTTTTTGCGCATCAGCTGCTGCTTCCTGAAGACCTTCATCGCCTGATGGATGGACGCATGCCAACAAGACACACGTGGCGGACGGCCCTGGGTCGTCGGGTCAAGCACATGTCGGTCTTGTGAGCCCACTTACGTATCGATTCCCCGTGACTGTGTCGTGGCAGAGCTTCACTCGCCCAAACGTACCTGACCACACCACACACAGAGAGGAGAAGCAAACATGGAAGGAGTTGTTGCATTTCTTCGTCCCATGAATCACACCATGCAGGCCCCTTCCCCACTACCTTGCCCCAGCAGCTCCCCTACGACGTATTGGTTGATTCGCTTCTTGCCGTCTGCATCTCTCTCCTTGGTCACATCCTCCGTTTTCTGGAACTTGGCCTCGGGGATAGGCGCACGCTGGAACAGGCTGCCGCGACTCATGCCGGAGCCTCCCTGTTGCCCGACAAGCGCTGAGGGCAGGGCGGTCAGTGATCAGCGTGCATTCATCGACAGACGAAGATCAACGTGATGTTGCTTCAAAAGGTGATGTTAAAGTGATAAGGAGAGCTGTGGAATGCTCACTTTCCTTTCTCATTTCTCTCTTCCACTCCCCTTTCTCTCTGAGCTCGCAACTGTAGATCTCGGGAAAAACGCCGCCGTGGATCTGTGCGCTGCGTCCGTGTGAGGGGCTCTCAAGCTGTGATCATCACATCCTGTTCTCAAAAGATGCATACGATGAATCACGTGGCGGAGCGCAACGGCGCGGAGCCTGGCGAGGGGGATCTGGTGCTCTTTGACGTGTCCAAGAAGGAGGCCGCCGTGCCGCAAACCAACTTCAAAAAGATGATCCGCAAACTCAGGACAGAAGTGCAGGTGAGAATGCACGGCGGCCGCATGGAGGGCCACACGGGTCTTTCTTGTGTGTTGGGTCAGTGTGGGATCAACAAGGAGCCGCTGACGGCGGAGCGGCTGCGCGAGGCCAAGTTGGTGGTGTTTGCCGGCCCCCGTGAGCCATTCAGTGGGGAGGAGTTCGAAGCCATGAAGGAATACATCGACGCTGGTGGGTCAAACACAGGCGCCCAGAGTGCAGCAATGAGGGCATCGGTCGGTTTGTGCACGAGTGCGCGTAGGTGGGAGCATCCTGATCATGATTGGCCAGGGAGGGGAGGCAAGGTGGGCAGAGAGAGGAAAACCATACCAGAAGGAGGGAGATACGCACGTGTGTACCACTCTGTGTGTGTGTGTGTGTGTTAGGTACCCGACGAATGTGAACTACCTGCTGGAGCAGTACGGCATCTTCGTCAACTCGGACGCCGTCCTCCGCACCGCATTCTACAAATACCCACACCCTAAGGCAACACACTCACACACCCATACACACACAACACCTTCTCGCCACATTGACACACAGACACAACCCCTCAAACCACTCATTCTAGTCCTTTACCTGTCTATGTCAGGAGTGTTTCATCTCTCAGGGGATTCTCTGCCGCGACATCCTCAGATGCGCAAAGGGCGAGAAGAGGAAGGCAAAAGTACCCACACCGACACCTACATGCCACACACATGCGCAATGACGGCAGCGGGTACATTCACCTCCGGCGCAATGGTGTATGCAGGATGCAGGATTCGTGTCGCAGCTGAACGTGCTGAGGGATGCGCCGGATGCCGGGGCACAGATGGGCCAGAGCGCACGATCCGGGCTTGACTTCGTCTTCCCATACGGTGCGGTGAGAACGGACGGACATACGATGGATGGATCTTGCGTATAAGCTGAGTGTGACTGACATTGATGGGGCATCAGGTGCGACGCTGAATGTGCAGAAGCCAGCGGTGCCGATCCTCAGCAGCAGCCACGTGTCATACCCATGCAACAGGTCAACTCAACCAGTCAGTCTCTGACCCAACACACCAACAGCCAGCTCTCCATCTCATCTCATCCTGTTTCTATGCCATGTATGTTGCGTGCAGGCCGGTGGCGGCGGCCTACAGCAGTGAGGGTGTGCGTGGTCCGACGGGTCGGCTGCTGGTGGTGAGCAGCGTCAAGATATTCGACGATGAATACTTCGACAAGGAACGAAATGCGAGGCTGCAGGTCAGCCTCGGCATCAATCCGCCCATTGCCGGCCGTATGGCTGTCCACCTACCTGTGTGGCACTGCCTGTGTGGTCTATGCAGGATGTGTTGTTTCAGTGGCTGCTGCACCGCAACGACTGCGAGCTGTCCTACCCATATGGAGAAGGTGAGAGAGAGACATCACACACACACAGCACGCATAGCATCGCATAGCGTGCCCGTGCATCCATCCCGCTCCGTGTGTGTGTTCAGAGCCCGAGATCAACGAGTACCACTACGCCCCCCAGACGGCCAGCATCGCTGAACAACTCAAGCCATGCCTGCAGGTAGCCAACTGAGCCGAGTGAGGATGTGAATGTGGTGCCTGTGCTGCCGTGTGTGTGTCTGCAGGAGCCCGAGCCGCTCCCTCGTGACTTCACTCAGCTGTTCGACGACTCGCTGTTCCGATTCGACACCTCACTCATTCCCAGCGCTATCAAACTCTATCAAGGTCAGTCAGCCATGTCACGTGCAGGCACCCAGGCACACACTGGCAGCCCGACGTTTTGTGTGTGGTTTGTGGTTTGGTGTGGTGTGTTGTAGAGATGGGCATCAAGCACGAGCCGCTGTCGCTGATCCCGCCAAGCTTCGAGACACCACTGCCGCCACTGCAGCCAGCAGGTATAAGTACTCTTGTTTTCGATGCATGGCATGCATCCGTTGTGTGGCTGTGTGTCTGTCCGCCTCAGTGTTCCCGCCAATCTACCGTGACCCGCCCCCTCCGGCCCTCGACCTGTTCGACCTCGATGAACAATTCGCATCTGAGAGGTACACGGGAAGGCAACCTCTGGGCCGTTTGGCTCAGCGGCTTCCCTGCGCCGTGTGTTTGTTCAGGATCCAGTTGGCTCAGTTGACCAACAAGTGCAGCGACGACGACATCGAGTACTACGTCCGGCAGGCCGGAGAAGTGCTCGCCATCAACCAGGTAATGAACGAAACGGGGCAGTGGACGCACCCCAGACAAGCGATTCCTTCTGAGACTCATGTGTTGGTTCAGCACCTGGGCGAGAAGCGCAGCGCGCGACACATTCTAGAGTACATCTTCAAACAAGTGGTCAGCGCCACAGATACACACAGCAACAAGAGCATATCACCGCGTCCATTGTGTATCTGTGCGTGTGTCGTGTCCATTGCAATGCGGTGTCGCATTCAGGTCAAGTTCAAGAAGCTGAATCCCGACAATGCGGCGCCACAGTTTCAGCCGGCAGCATCAGACGACACCAACCTGGCCTACCACCTGCAGGCCAACCTGATACAGGGGCACCAGCAGCAGCCGACAGCCGCAGAGCCCCCAATCACGAGCTGACGGATCGGTTGTGTAGGTGTGTGTATATACGAGCGAGGGAGGGAGGCAGGGAGTGTGTATGTGTATAGAGGGGCGGGGGTTTCCTCCTACGAGCTAGAGAGATGGTCATCATGTGGGTCTATAGGTTTTGGATGGATGGATGGATAGAGGTGGTGCGGGCAGGTGGACAAACCGCGCCGTGTGTAGCTCCTGTAAGTGCGTGTGATGCGACACGAAAAGTGATGCGACACGATCGACGTCTTGGCTCTTCTTGATGCAAATTACACCAAAACACCATTCATTCGCACCCCCAGGTGTATGTCCTTCCCTCCCTTCCATCGACAGCCGCACACACTGTCATGCATCGATCCCTACCTGTATGCACGCACCCATTCACAGCCGCACACAGGTACAGATCAGCCACACGCAGCCAATTCCCCCACTGACATGACACACACGTGCCGACGTGTGCATCAAGAACGAAGACCAGACTAATCAGAAAACGACTGGTGCTTCAGTCGGCAACACAGTGTCTCTGCAATGCACTTCGACCTGCTTGTCTGCAGGAGATGTCTACCTGCCTACATTCCTTCCCTCTAGTTTTCCAAGTGTCATCTATCCGATGTCTTCCTCGATCCGTCTCGTCCTCTGGTCCATATCCTGGAGCTGCCTTGCCAGTGAGACCTTCTCCGCCTTGAGAGCAGTGATGTCCCGCTGCAGCTTGTCGTGCACGCCCTTCTGCTCCAGCGCGCACCGAACGTACGAGTCAGAGCATTGCTGGACGGACGAGCAGGGATACCACAGAGAGCGTCCTTCCATTGTGTGATGTGTGAGTGAGTGTTTGACTTTCTTCTGACCTCTAGGAGTCCCTGCAAGCTGTCCTTGACCTCCATGAAGTGGGCAGACAGCCGCTGGCCCATTCTCTCAGCGTCATGCCTCATGTCAGCCAGTGTCGGCCGTCGTGCTGCCAGCTCGCTGTCTGCCTCTGATGCTGCCAAGCTCAGACGGTGCTGAGAACGACAGAAGAAAGCGAAAGGCACATCCCATGGCCACATATCCCCCAACCCACTCACTGCAAACGCACTTACGTGTTGATTGCACAGGCCGATGGGGGTGCCGACAGACGCAGAAATATGCGTCTGGAGGCTGGCAGAGGAAACCGTGCCACTCATCCTCGTGTCACGTCATGGGAGACGCCTGCGGCTCCTCCACAGATGGCGCTGAAGCGCCCGCTGGGCTCATCTTCTAGATCACAACGCCTTTTGGAGAGTCACCGCTGTCTAAGAGCTGCTTGCAGTGTGCTTTTGTAGGGACACCGTGGGAGGGAGAAGAGAGGGAGAGGTAGATCTCGAGGAGGGAGGCCTCACTACGGGAGAGGACGGCAGACGGAAGACAGAGGCAGAGTCGCGCGAGCCACTCTATCAGGCAGAAGGCACTCGACTCTGGGGTGGACAGTGGTGAAGGTAGCCGTTTAATTCTCGCCGCAGGGAAGGGTTTCGTTCCGTCGCGAAGTCGAGCTTGCGTCCTTCCGAGGCCGTCGAATGTTTGCCATCACCCCTAGTCTCCTGACGTGCACGTGTCATCGGTGGTTGTAGGCCCGGATTAGCGGAGGACCATCTATCGATGGCGGCAAACCTTCTCTCTATCCCGGTGCCAGCAACGGAGCCTGCCGCACCCCACCCGACACAGAACATCCTCACACCCCTCAAGGCGCGGGCAGAGAAGGTGGCGGCAGACGTGTGGCTTTCGCTGCACAAGGAGATCCAGCAGATCTGCCTCGACATATTAGCCAAGTTCGGCCTGCGGGTGCCAGATGCGCGCGCCAACAAGGGCAGGAGGGCTGGCGACGCCAAGCTGGGCTTCCTGCACGACATTAGTGACGACGCGTCGCTGCCGCAAGGGGAGGCGGAGACCGTCTGCACCGTGCCCTTCATGACGGCCCTCAAGGCGGTCATGAAGCGGGATCTGGACCATGGCTCGCTCAAGACCATCCTCATGTGCCTCATGGCCCTCATCGAGCGGCTGCACGAGGAGCCCGACGAAGACGACGAGGGCGAGGCGTCTGACCTTCCCCTCTCCCTGCCTGTCCCTGTGGCGACCTCCTCACCGGCGGATTCCCATTTCCAGAAGGCGATGGAGCTGCTGTCGCTGCTGTACTTGGCCTTCTCGTACAACGAGGACCGCGAGATCTCCCTGAGGCCATTCCTCTCCAGCCTCCACCTCGTCTATGTCGACGACATCAACAGAGCCGGCACCCAAGAGGCAAACACCTCCAGCGCCGAGGCATCACCACGGCCGAGGAGGACGAATGACTCCAATGGCGGCAGCAGGGAGGAGGCGCGGTCCGAGTCGACGGCCATCGACACCGTGACGAGCTGTCGGTCGTCCCGCACGTCTGAGGCATCCCCCAATGCGGTGCCTGCGTCGGCCGGTGTCATGACTGCCGGGGCGGCGGCGGGCAAGGTCGGACTGCGGAGGCGGCGGTTCTCGGGGTCATTCAGGAGGATGGTGGAACTCTTCAACGCATCCGTGCTGTCGTGCTTGGTAAGCACACGTGAATACCGACCGCACAGCGAATGAAAGGCAGCGAGGTTGATTTGATTTGTCTGTGTGTGTGCGTTTCTTTGACTGTCGTTAATGCAATGCAGGCGCGTATGCGTTACAATCTTCGCGTGAGCGAGGTGTGGTTGGAGATGAAGCAGGACCAGATATCCAAGAAGCTCAAGCAGATCTTCGGCATCGCCCTCCCCCCACCGGCACCCCTCATACCCATCGGCGACAGACCCGTACGATACAACCACAGATACCCCCCTCTACCCCACTCGCAATCCATGCCCCAGTCAGCCCTCCTGCCCCTCACACACGCATCGCCCATGGCCGCCCCTTCGCCATACGGACAGCAGCCCACCGCCCAGCAGATGCAGATGCAGCAGCGGTCGGGGGCTTACTACTCGCCGTGTGAGCCCCCGCTCTCTCCGCCGTCGCCTGGGTCGGAGACTTCTTCTGCCGACGCGCCACAGCTGTGCATGCTGTGGTGGCAGCAGAGGGAGGGGCAGCAGGGGGCGGCAGCGGGGTCGCAGGAGGGTGGTGGTGACAAGGCTGGCCAGCCGCCGAAGAAGTCGGTGTCCGAGGGCAGCACCAACGCGTCGGGGACGGGCAGGAGCAGTGTGGCCTTTGACGAGAAGTCCTTCCTGCGGCTGAGCAGCCTGGGCAGTCTGCCCTTGTCCCATGGCTCGGCGCGGAACGCCCACGACGCCCAGTCGGAGCTGACGACATGCACCCTTTTCTCGGAGTTCGGCCAGTCGTTCTCGTCAGCCACCCCCACACACAGCCACGACCCCAGCCGCACCAGCGACAACGGACCCTCATGCTCCCCCCTACCAAGGGCATCACCCCACGCCACCACACAACGCCCAGCACAGCCGGCGACCAGTAACAACAGGTTCGTTCGTCACCAAAGGGTCACTCACGATCGCGAATGGTCAGCTCAGCTCATGGTTTCCTTTTTTCTGTCAGGTTTGTTGCCTCCATTGACAAGAGGCCTGCGGCACCGTCGGTACCTGTGGCGCCCGTCACGATCACACCGCCAGAGGGCGAGCCGGAGGCGAAGGTGGGCGTGCACAGCAGCAGCGATCCTGCGGTCGGCCATCAGCTGGGGTCGCGTCTTAAGACCATCGTGTCGCTGCCGAACCTCTTCCCGCTGCCCGAAGAACCACCATCGGCGGAGAGGAGTGGAGAAGGTCACGACGACCTCGGCAGGGCAGAGGGCGACCACTTGTCGTTGGTGCCGGCGGCGCCACCCTCATCGCATGACGAGTCGAAGCAGCGGATAGAGGAGCGGTTGAAGCGCCACTTCATGGACCTGTGTACAGACGCCCCTGTGGCCAGCGTCGGGCCATCCTGACACACACCCATGGATGGATGGATGGCTTGACGTGTTGCTGTGTCAGGTGTCCATCGGGACACATGCGCTAGCTGGTTGGGGAGGGCTTACAGAAAGAGAGAGAGGGCGGGGATGGAGGGAGGGATGGAGGGAGGGGCGCTGTGCGTACCTGTGCGTATCTCTCAATGCTTCTCACCTTCTTTTTCTTGGCATGAGGCAGGCAGGCAGGCAGGATGGTGGGTAGGTAGTCACATGGATGGATGGATGTGTATGGATGTGCCGATTGAGTGGTTCAGACGCGAGGCCGCTGCGACTGATCACTGCGGACAGCGGTGCCAGCTGGATGGGTTTGGACGGACAGCAACAGTGGCGTGTACGTTGCATTGCATACACACAGACATACCCAGACACAAGGCAGGCAGCTTGCTGGTATGGTTTTGGCTTTCCCCTCTCTGCCTGCTGACGGACGGTCGGCCGACCGACCGATCTACCGAACAGTAGCGATTCGGTGTGCTGTGCTGACCTGGCTGACTAACTGGACACACTCACTCTCTTGCCTGCCTGCCTGCCTGCCTGCCTGTCTCTGTGCCTGACTGTCTCAGTGGCTGCGTATGTGCCGTGCTGGATTTTGACCGAGAAAGGGGCTGACTGACATGAGCGGGAAAGTGCTGTCTGGGGACGAGATGAGACGAGAAGAAGAGAAGAAAGAGTTGACCGGCGGAGAGATACACAGGGTTTTTTCTGTCTCATGATGGAGTGGATTGCCACTAGAGATCTGACAGCCGGACAGCGGCGCGACCAACAGGAAGAATCTGAGCCAGCCAGCCTGCCGACCTTTGTGTAGTGTCTTGTGTTGTGTTGTGTTGTGTTGTATCGTTTGTAGGTAGCTTGTTTACTTTGCGTGGGGCGGGCGAACGGGCGGTCGAGAGGATGTTTGTCTTGTCTGTCCGTCTGTCCGTCTGTCTGTCTGTCTGTCTGCACGATCGACCCACCCCACCTACTTGTTTGCCTTACTTGCCGTCCGTTTTGACACTTGCATTGCACAGTTGCGTTTGCGCAAGATAGGTAGATCCCTCCCTAGCTAGGTGAAGCATTCAGTGTGTGTTGTGGCTTATGCATGGCGTACCCGACCCGATACATGTATATCTGCCACACGTCCCTTGCCTGCCTGCCTGCCTGCCTCGTATGCACGTGAAGCCGCCCGCATTTTGTGGTTTTTTTTGCTGCGGAGGTGTTGTGTGTGAGTGTGTGCTGGCTGGTGCTGCTGATCGACATACATATGTTCCCATTTCCCTTGCTGCGTGCGTGTGAGCTGACTGAGAGGCGAGCGGAGGGGAGCAGAGGGGGAGGACGACTTATTGAGAGCACGCGCAGGCGGAGAGACAGACAGCACTTTCCCTGTAGACTACGGCTCTTTCTTATATATACCACAGACACTGAAATGAGAGGGGGCCGGGGAGAGGGAGAAAGTCATGCGTGTGGGAATGTACGATGGTGTGTGCTTGACGGTCCCTGCCGTCTAGACGTCTGTCTGTCTGGCTTTGCTTTTCATGGCTTATAGAGCCATCCACCGTCTGGCTGTGCCTGTCTGTGTGTGTGAGAGGGGTGGGGGCGGGGGCAACACATCCATCCATCATTCCTCCATGCAGAGAAGAGAAAGAATGTCGTGGCGTGCATCACATACACCATTCGGCCATCAAGTGGACATCGTGTTGTTTGTACAGCCACCACCTGCCATGCGCACACACACCGACAGACACTCAGGCAGACAACAGAGGCAGGTGATAGGTAGAGCGGGCTTTTTCTGTCCCCCTGACCCTCCGTCACACTCCCTCCCTCCCCTGGCCTTCTACCCGCCCCCCGTGCATCAGGGAGAGAGAGGGGGGGGGGGGA
>CDMY01000859.1:16805-35070 GCA_001179505.1 Vitrella brassicaformis | reverse complement strand
CACCCACCCACCCACCCACCTACCCACCAACCTAAGCCTAGGTAGCCAAAGCGTGTTTCTCTTCGATAGTGCGTGCGTCCGTGCGGGTCTGCCTCACTGCCTGCCTGGCCTTGGTTGCTTTCTCCCTAGTCCCTGAATCAGTGATGACATATATGAAATGACGGATAGGTGTCGCCTAGGGCCCTTGAGGGATCGATCGGGCGTTGCCTCACTACAACCTGCTTCCCCTTGCCTTGGCTCCCTTGGCTTGTGTGTTTTCCTTTCTATTTTTCTTGGGTTCTGTTTGGTGTCGCCCGAGCTTCCCTAACCTACCTTGGTCTCCCAGCCTGCCTGTACGTATCAACCTACCTGTTATCCAGCTGGCTGCCTGGCTATGTATTTGCTGCCGTATCACGCGGACGCACGCACACACGCACACACGCTTGTCTTTCAATGGGAAGGACAACCACACATCCATCGCCTGCGCCTCCTTACTTATTGTGTTGTTATGAGAGGTGGATTGCATTGGTATGGGTTGGTTTGTATGTGTCACGAGATGACCGACAGAAAGATTGCCTGGCCTGCCTGCCTGCCTGGCCTGCCTGGCCTGCCTGCCTGCCTGCCTGCCTGGATACTTGCCTACGGCTCGATTGGTTGACTGATTGATTGATACATCATGTACGCGTGTACGCCGGCCGGCTGTGTGTGTAGTGGGGGGTGGCGGTTGAGATGCATGTGCGGGTGACCTCAGCGTCCACATAAGCGAAAAATGACGGATGGGTGACGGCGTGGTGGGTGTGTGGAGTGAGTGCTGGTATGATCCGTGCGGTGCGTGGTGGATGGATGGATGAGGGCACTCATATAATTATATATGCAGAAAGATCGAAGGACACACGACCCGACGGGCACACAGACAGACATACGGTGGATGTTATATGATGTCGTCATTTCTACTTAACTCCCTATTCTCCCTGATACACGCGTCTGAACAAAAGACCGAACCTTTGCGAAAACCACTCCTCGCCGCGTTTACATCGCATCGCGTCGCCCAAAGAAAAGCGCCATGGATTGCATCGCAGAGCGTCTTTCAGTGTTGGAGGATGTGGTGTCGCTGAAGCGGAAGGAGGTGGCGGCGCTCAAGGACGAGAACGCCGCTCTTCTGCAGCGGCTCCGCTATGCCGTGCAGACCAACCTCAAACTCGAAGAGAAGGAGAGCAGCGGACGCCTCAACCGTGTCCTGCCCGTCACCACACGGGCTGAGGAGCTTGCACGGGCCGTCCCTGTCCACAAGTGCCGGCAGGAGGATGCGCGTCTGTCACTCGAGGACAAGCGACAGCAGTACACCAAGATCAGCAACTTCCATCAGGTGGGGCGGTGGATCTGCCTGCATGGATGGATGGATGGCTCTTCGTGTGTGTGCAGTTGAAGGCGGTGGCGAGTGCGGCGATGGTCAAGTACACCAAGGCTGCTGAGCGCATTGACGAGCATTTCGTCGCCTCATCGCTACACGAGACCGTCCGACAGCTCAAGTATGCATCACATTCGTGGAACAAACAGCTCCACCACACTTTCTGTCGACATTCATTTCATTCAGGCGTGCGGTCGAGAAGGAGCGTCAGCTGTGTACGTGTGTGTGTGTGGGCGGGCGGGGACCCCAATCCACCAGACACGGTGAGTGTTCGTGTGTGTGTGTCGATGCAGGCGAGTCTCTGCCCTCACTGGCCGAACTGCAGGAGGGGGAGGCGGTAAGCGTTGGAGGAGGGGGCGTTTGCTTGCAGTGCAGATTTGGTATGGTATGCTGTGGTATGATGATGTGGTGTTGTGTGTCCACCAGGAGAACTGCAAGATGAACGAGTCGCTGCAGGAGGAGCTGCACATGGCACAAGACTACCACAAAGCTGCCGCTGCCGAGGTGAGCTCCGGGCAGCCATCCATTCATTTGGGCTTCATTCTTATGTGCGTAACATGTTTGTCAGATTGAGTCGCTGAATCGCACGCTGGCGGCTGAGAAACAGGCACTCGACATCTACATGAAGGTATGCAGCGGCGGAAGGAGGGAGACACGTCGGCCGCACCTTACAGGTGGCGTGTGTGTATGTGTGTCGTGTGTTGTGCGCTGCAGGAGCACCGTGATAAGATGCATCAGCTGGGCGGTGAGATGCTCGACATGAAGGCTGCACTCGACACCACTGAGAAACAAATCATCGAACACCAAAAGAAGAAGTAACAGATTGGGAAAGGGTCAGTCACACTGCCTTCGCCATGTCTCATTGACTGTGTGCTGTCAGGGCGTTGTTGCTCAAGAAGATCAGCGCGCAGGAGCGTGTGCAGCAGCCCACGTCCTTCTCGCGATTCAAACCTGCATCTGCATTCCTAATGCCACACCAACGTACGTAGAACACACACAAGCCAAGCCGAGTAGAGTGGTCGGTGCTCATTGTGTTTGTGTGCCTTTTAACTGCGTCCAGCGCCTCCCAATCAGCTGCGGCCCCCACCGTCGATGTATGCGCCACGCCCTCCCTCACTGCCGCCTGCAGCCAACGCACCCACCAGACCACGGCCGAAAGCAGCTGCTGCACGGTACAGTACACAGAGTCAAAGAGCTGGGCAGAATGTGCGGTGTCTCTGACTGATTGACACTTGGTTTTTGTGCGTGTGCGTGGTCAGCAAACGTAAGGCCCACCCGTCCCCATCACCCCCACCGCTGTTCTCATCTGCGCATCACTACCAGCAGCGGCACAGTGCCTTCTACAGGGGAGGGGTGTCACCCAGTGGCGCCGGCGGGGCGTCAGGCGGTGTTGTGCCCATGCAGGTGGACAAGCTCAGCCCACTCGACGACTTCCCCTACACATGAAGATCGATGGACGGACGGACGGACGGACGGATGGATGGGCACACAGACAGACCAATAGATGGCTTACCGATCCCCCGACATACAAACAGATGGCCGACCGACCGACCGACCGACCGAAGGACGATCATTGCGTATCATTGATCATTGCGTATGTGGATGGATGGATGGATGGTTGAGTGCATCGATCGCATCGCATCGCATCGCATGGCATCGATCAATGTTGTGTGTTTCCGATGAGGTGAGGTACAATCAGATCATTCACACACACGGCGGTCGAATTGGGTCCGTGAGCTGCAACTGGAGGTTTGCATGCATAGACACACCAGAAGCGAACGTAAGAAGGCGCCACAATCGCCTGGCTGGCTGGCTGGCTAACATGGTGGCCGGCTACTCAAAACACGAAGTCAGACTTGCTGTACATGGCCCAGGGGAACTTGGTGCGCAGACCCTGCACACACACGGTGAAACAAACCGACAAGTGAAGATAGTGTGGCCACCCACCCATGCTATCTATCCACCACTTGCACACCCACCTTGTTGAAGACCTTCTCGATGGTCATCTCATACTTCTTGCAGAAGGCTACCGTGATCCTGAGTGACCGCACACAGACGATGGTTGGTCGGTTGGGGTGCGGGTGCGTGGGTGTGGGTGGGTGTGGGGGTGTGTTATGTGTAGGTACCTGGGGTCCATGTAGTTGATTTTGGAGGTGCTGAGGGCGACGGCCTTGTTGTCGTCCTTCATCTTCATGGTCAACTCGTGCTTGGACCTCTGGCTCCTGCACACCCACCCAATGAATGCACAGCCCATCCATGCCATGCCCCATCTCTGCTCACTTCCCGTCGAAGGCTCACTTGAGTGTGTCCAGTTTCTTCTTGGCGGCATCTTCCTTCATGCCGTCCTTGACCACCGGCTTGCGCTCCTTCTCACCCTCCTGCAGGACAGCGAGCGAGGACGGACAAACATACATACGCATGACACTGGCTGGTGTAGCGTGCCGCCCGCCCGCCTGCCCGGCTGGCTGGCTGGCTGGCTGACCTCTTTCTTTTCGACTTTGGGTGTCTTCTTCTTTTTGCCGGTCCGGAGGTACTCGAGGTAGTCCTCCACTTCCTGGATGTCCTCGTTCAACTCATCCAACTGTATTGGTTGCATTTGCACATGACGACACGCGCGACACACACAGAGCCAGATGGGGTGGTGGTGGATGTGTCGGCTGCATGGACGTGTGCGCGCACACACCTTCTTCTGTGCCTTCTCCATTGATGCTGCATGTCCCTTGGGCACACTCCGCTGATGGTTACACAGGATGGCCACCTCCCTGCACACCCACACACAGAAGGCACACACAGTAGGAGGATGCAGCCCATTCGACACGAGCAGTGGCAGCGGCGTGTGTCTGTGTGATGCACCTATTGCAGTCGTTGTAGAAGCTGAGCAGCTCGTCGGGCTTGCTCACGTCGACGCCCTTCTCGCCTATTTTGTCCAGCTCTGACACACACGCAGGACAGGATGCACCAACAGACACGTGGACATTTGGATGAGTGTGTGTGCCTTTGTTGGCTGTGTTTGTACGTTGCTGTAGTGTGACGGATGCGTTGTATGTCCGGAAGACCTTGGCCGAGAGGTCGGGCATCAGCTCCTTCAGATACTTGTTCAGACGAGCCGGCTGACATGACACAAACCACACGTCAGTCGGCGTCAGCAGGTGTGTGTGCGTGTTGTGTCATCCGTCCTCCCCGCGCACATCGATGTCGAATATGTCCTCGTCGTCCTTCTTGCCCTTGCAGAAGGACTTGAGGTTGTGGTACGCTATCTCCTCGATCTACACACACAGACAGACACACACACACACACGATGAACACACATGCATTCATGCCAGCCACACGCACAGGATGGATGTGTCGTGTGTGTGCCGTAGGCCTGACCTTGCTGGTCTGATGGTATCGGATGGAATCCTTGCCCAGGAAGTCAAGAGTGATCTTGTAGCCATCCTGAGGGATCGACACACACATAGACAAGCGTACATCTCGTGGGTGTGTGTCTGCGCGTGTGTGTGCACGCACCTCGAATGTGATGTGCTCCTTCCGCAGTGAGCAGCAGCCCACGGTGTCGGCCTCCTCCTCGGTGTCCTTCTCGCCGCCCACACGCAGCGCCAGGAAGTCGATCAGATACACCGCTGTGCCCAGCTCACGGTCCTCCTGGTCCTTCGCTGCACACACTCAGGCACAACAAACAGCATGAGCCCATCAAGCTTGATGGACCTGCGCAGTGTCGCGCTGCGTACACTTCATCTTCCTGGCGTAGTCATCACGGATGGCACCGATGTAGTCCTGACAGAAGGAGAAGAGCGAGGGCGATGCACCCATATATACTACACTGTGCTGGGTGCCATGCATGGGTGTGCTGGTTAAGTAACTGACTTTGAGTTTCCTGGCTTTTTCGTATTTGAGGAAGTCGCTCATGCCCTTGAACCCCGAGGCAGCGCCCAGGAAGACGTACTTGACCGCACCGTTGATCGTGTCCTTGTACCAGGCCAACCTACAACCACACAGAGTAGACAGGTCAGTCAGAGCATCAATCCAATCGTATCCCTCCCTCCTTTCATCTCCCCCTCTCCCCCCACACGCACCCCACCCACATGTGTACTGTATGTACCATGTCGAGGTGTTGTTGTGATGGACATCCCCCCACGCATGGCCCGGGGGTCCGTCGTTGGGAATGCGTGGCACTGGTGCGTCTTTGGCGAGGTTGAGGGTGACCTGCTCTGGAAAAATGCGGCCCTTGAGCTGCCCCTGCTTGGGGTGCTCGCCGCGACCCATGAACAGACCGGGGGGCTCCACACGAAAGTTGCCAATCTGAAAGGGTGGGTGACACGCAGACAGACACAGATCGTACACGTGCATATACATGCATGCCCGCACACACGAACGGTGTGGGGCCATGTTGCGGACGGACCTTCTCTCGTATGTGGTCGACGAGGGCGAATTGGTATGGCGCGTCGTATGCGGCCTTTTGTTTCTTCTCCTCTTCCTTCTCCTCCTTGGACCTGTTCTTCTTCCGCTCCTTGTCGGCATCCAAATGCTGCACACACACACCACACACCGACCAGCACACCACACCATGTGACTGACACCACACATGGCACGCACTCCGGCCTGACTGACCGACCTGTTTGATCGGCCGAAAGTCGCACTTGTCGATGCTCTTGATGGGGTGGTCCTGCACACACCAAGGGAGCGTGACGAGTGCATGACAGTGCGCTACGTGTGTGTTGTCACGTGTATCCTCTCTCCCTCACCTTGGGCAGCTTTGATTTGAACGCCTTCCAGAAGTTGGTTCTGAACTTCTCCTTGCCAACACGATCGCCATCCAGCTGCTGCGCCCTGCAGGCAGGAAAGAACCAACGTGCCTGCCATGTCATGCACCGACACGCTTTCCCATTCATTCGGTCACCCACCAGAAGTTGGCCACTTCCTCTGCATCTGGCGGTAACGCCATGGGCTCCCCTGAACAAGGAGTGCACGGCGGTCAACATCCATCAATCCATTTTTGTATGCATCCATCGATGGGTGAGATGCGATACTTGTGTTTCGGATGTGTGGGGTGCTCACCGTCGTATCGTATTTTGACACCGTGTGGCTCGTACTGAGGAGTGAAGATGACACCGTGATGCTCCAGATAGTCCCACTGCACCACACACACACGGAGAGACACGCTAGGTGCACATCCATCCAATCCACTGGCCGCCCTCTCTCTCCTGTCTGTCGGTATGTACCTGCTTGGTGGTGTCCTTGACCCCCTTGCTGGCCCCCAAGTTCTCCTTCTCCCACCAGCAGTTGAGCGGCTCGAAGTCAGCCTCCGTCTTGACTATCACACGCTTCGGCTTGGCTGTGGCCCTGGCTGCAAAACCACACACAACAACATGGACTCCAACCAACCGTGAGTTGCGCGGTCTGCGTGGTGCGTGAATCTCCACCCACCTTTTGGCGCGGCCCTGGCCGCCCCGTTGGCCTTGACGCTGGAGGCTGGGGAGGGGGAGGGAGACCGCCTGGCGCCGTTGGCCTTGTCGGGCTTGAGGTCCTTCCTCTTGTCGCCCTTGTTGTCGGTCCTCTTGGCGGCGGCCTTGGGCTTCTCCTTGGGCCGTGAGGAGGAGATGGGCATGTCGTCGTCATCATCGTCATCGTCTTTCGAGGGCGAGGCGGACACCTTGGCCTTCTTGGGCGCGGGCTGCCTCAGCGCCTGACCCAGAGGCATGTCGTCATCGTCCTCATCCTGATGCACATCGCAGCCAACGACAACGTGACCAGTGTCCTCGCGTGTGGCTGGTCGTGTAGCGAGCTGGCCTTCCTTGTATGTGACCCATCGCCTTTGGCTCACCCTTTCGCGCTTGATGGCAGGTCCATTGGGCAGCGTCCCGTTGGCCATCGGCTGGTCAGCATCCTGCATATGGACATCGCCCGCGGACGCCATCTCTGGCAACTCAGATTCACCACGCTCTTGTCCAGCTGCGACAGATGAGATGCGGGCGGCGCACTGCCGTGCCGAAGGATGATGCAGGCAGGCGTGGAGAGGTAGGAGAATACCAGGCGGAGCCGATCGAAATCCGAGTGGCTAGATCTTGGCTGAAATCGAAGCACTGGGACGAAAGATGGGCTCCAGAAGGTGAAAACGAATCTGGAGGGTGTTGGCGCTTCTCCGTTAATGCGTTTCACGCTCTGCCCTAGACCAAACTAAGACCTCGCTGGGGTCTAGGACTGCCCGTCGTGATGCAACAGCTGCGTATTGCCCTTGACTGGACGCCAAACACCAACCACACGGGCATCTACGTTGCCATCGCGAAAAGCTGGTGTGTAAGGAGGATAGTACCGTTCAGCATTGCATACACGAAGATCTGTGTGTACACCTCACAGGTACAAGGAGGAGGGCCTGGATGTCGTGTGCATCTCGCCCGATGAGCCCTCCACACAAGGCAGTGAGGCGCCATCGGAGCCCAGTCAGGCGAAGCTCACCCCAGCACGAAAGGTCAAGATCTCCCTTTGGTTGTCAGCCCCTGTGTGCGCCTGTTCATGAGTGTAGTGTGTGTGCGCATTCCCAGGTGGCGGCAGGCGAGGCGGACTTTGCAGTGACGCCGAGCGAAAGCGCCATCAGGTCAGAGGGAAACATGCATCACAAGGACCCTGCCTGGCACGACCACGTGTGCAATGCACATGTGTATGTATGCAGCTTCCACACGACCGAACCGTCAAAGCCCAGGCTGGTGGCGGTTGCAGCGCTCCTGCAGAAGTCGACGTCAGCCATCGTGACGATGAAGGCCAGTGGCATATCGAGGCCCCGCGACCTTGATGGCAAGGCATACGCATCCTACGAGGGCCGCTTCGAGATGGGCATCGTCAAACAGGTGAGGGAGGGAGGGAGGGAGGGAGGGAGGGAGGGAAAGAGATGCACACATAAGTGAGTGAGTGAGTGAGTGTTGTTGGTCTGCCTTGTGGGTCAGATGGTGAGGAATGATGGTGGGAGGGGCGATGTTGAAGAGAAGCTGCTCAACTTCCACGGCTACCAAGACCAAGAGGTGACTCGCTTCATCCATCCCTTCCCCCATCCCTCCACCCATCCATGTGTCTGTTTGGCCTGTGTGTCAGACGATGAAGGCCTCCTCTGTGGTCGAGTCGATGCTTCGCGCCTCCAAGGCTGACGCTACCTGGATCTTCACCCACTGGGAGGGCGTGCTCGCAGAAAGGTATGGACTGCTCACCCTAGCAAGGCAGCTGCACACAAGCAATACGCACATGTACTTGCGTGGCATGTCTGTCTGGTGTTCATCCGTCAGGCTTGGCAGTGAGCTGACGTACTTCAAGCTTGAGGACTATGCCGTCCCCTACGGCTACAGCCCAGGTACACATGACGGACACACACACACCTGGTTTCCAAGATTTTTGGCTGTGGTTTGTTCAGTGCTGCTGTGTCGGGGCGACAAGCTGAAGGATGCTGCATTTGCCGCATCAGTCAAGAGCTTCCTCAAGGCCACTGCACGGGGATATGCGTTCGCAGAAACCAACAGGTACACAACCCATCGATGCATCGGGTGGATACACGGGTCGTTTCTCTGCCTCCCCCCCATGATGCAGGCAAGAGGCGGCCAAGCTTTTGTGCGAGACGGCCCGGCACGCCTCACTGGCCGACACTGCATTCGTAGCGGCCTCCCAGGACGCCATCACGGGCAGCTACCTGACAGCCGACGGTGGGTGGGGCCGCATGGAGGAGGAGAGGTGGCAGGAGCTCTTGCAGTTCCTGGCTGAACACGAGATCGTGACTGACAGGGCGGGCGAGGCCATCCCTGCCGCACAGCTGCCTCCTGCTGCTGATTTGTTCACCAATGAAATGTTGCCGTGTCTTGTGTGATGGCTGGCGCGATGCATCCGGTGTAGTCCCTTATTTGTTAGTTCGATCGGAAGGGACAGCATGAGTGTGAGCTGGTGTGCTCTGTTTGCTGGTGATCATTCCGCCGACCGCGGGCGACGCCGCCGCCTGTTCTGGCGCTGCAGCAACATGTGGCTTCGTCGCACGCTGCTGGTGGAAATGATGATCAGCTGACGGGTATGGGACACCCTGCAGACGGATAGCCACGACAGGTGCATGCAATTTCTCGCTGGTGAGATGAGATGAGACCTAGCTGCGCGACCGTGCGCCGTGCCTTGAGATTAAGCTATGTACACCGAAGTACAACCAGAAAAGAAAGGGAAACAGGGGGGTTCCCACACACCAAATGATCCCACATGCAGAATCCCACAGCAAAGTCCCGTGATCGATCCATCAGAGACAGACAGATACTCACTCCCATCCAACACACATCTAGCACATCACGTCACTGCAGAAACCAGGTGATACATGCACAGACAGACACACATAGTGAAATGGCGGATCATGTCAGACGACTCTTGAGGGCGTGTGTCTTCTGTGTGGCGAGGGGGGCGGTATGATGCGGCAGTAGCGCGAGAGGGCCTTGGCGAACCCGTTGAAGTTGCATGAGCTAGACGTCGTGTACGCCCCCATGTCACGAAACAACAGCCACTCACCGACCTGCAGGCAAAACACAGAAAGACACGCCTTTGTGTGGCGACAGCTGAGAGGAACGTCATGTTGGTTGGAAGTACCTTTAATTCGGGCAGTGGGTATTCCTTGAGGATGATGTCGATGCCATCACACGTCGGGCCAAACACCAGGGAATCGTACTTGGTCGTCGTCTCCTCGTCACGCGGACTGCACACACAAACAGACAGACAGACAGACGAAGACACACAGAGAGATGGATTCTGGCCGTGTCTCTTGCCCCACTTGAGCAGCTCGGGCGTGGCTTCATGGTTGTCGTTTTTGATGCAGTTGAAGGCCCCGTAGAAGCCCTCATTCAGGTAGTAGATGAACCGCGTCGCATCCTGGTCATTCTGTGTCTCGCTCAGACGGATGACGGCGCTGAGACTCTTTCGCCGCACCGGCGCCCGCTTGGCGAACACCTTGACGGCCAGCGTCTGACACGCAGTGGCGAAGTAACGACCCGGCTCGCCCAATACGGCAATCTGCGCAGAACACACACGGCAGACAGGGAGACATGGCTTGTGTCACATCTATGGACAGCGTGTATTCACCTCTTTGGGGAAGAGATCGGTCAACAAAGGTGTGATCTCTGCCGCGAGGTCCTCAAACTGCGGCATTCCCTCATGCCTCGTGCTGCCGGGCATCTCCCCCGGGAAGCCCCCACCGATGTCGAGGTACTTGAAGGTGAAACCCCGCTTCTCAGCCAAGTCGAATACACGGTGAGCATTGTTGAGGGCCTCGGTGAAGGCGCCCGCATGACGACACCCAGAACCCACGTGGAAGTGCACACCCACCTGCAAGACTCCAAAAGGCAGAAAAAAGAGGGCTGCGGCAGGCAGATTGATGTGTTAGCTGAGCTGTCGTGTGTACCACACTGAGCTGGAGGCCTTTGGCAATGTCCAGCAGTGCACCCCACGTGTCGGGCAGGGCACCGAACTTGACTGACAATGCACCCGTCTCCGACAGCATGCTGTCATCTGTCCAGATGCGCAGCATCAGCTCGGCGTCAGGATGGTGCGCCTGCGCGGCCAAGGCAGGGAGGGACATGTGTGTGCTGTGGAGGTATTCGTTTTCAAGGGACGCATGGACCTTGATCTTGTGGAGCTCGTCTTTGTTGTCGAAGACCGTGAGTGCCACTCCCTGGTCGCGGGCAAACTTGAGGTGGGAAACCTGCTTGCATGGATTCGAGTAGACGATCTGCGTGGGGGGGACGCCGAGATCCAAAACCTGCACAACACACAAATGAGGATACTCGCAGACCACAAGGCCAAGGAATTCGTCCGTCTGCCGACCTGTTTGATCTCTCCCTTCGAAGCGCAGTCAAAGCAGCCTCCGAGTGAGGCGATCAGCTGAATGATGACAGGATCAGGGTTGCACTTGACCTGGAGACACCAAAGAGTCAGCGAGCGTCATTGTCGCGACGAAAGGCTTACGGCGTAGAAGGGCGTGACGCGAGGCAAAAGCCTGCGCCAACGCTTGAACTGCTCAATGACCTGACAGCAACGAGCCGCACATATGATCACGTGTCTGCCGACCATTGTTTCCCGGCGCCAGCCCTTCCACTCTCACCTTCTGGAGGTCGACAAGGACGAAGGGGTCGTCCAGGTCCTCCGACTCGACTATCTGACGGACGAGGTGGCGCTCGGGGTCGTCAATGCCGTCATCAGGGCTGCGCTGCAGTATCTGGGTGACCCACACACCACACAGACGGCCGAACTGGGACATTTCACACCCCATTTCTTTCTCCCCCACTGACCTTGACCTTTGCCCTCGCCTGTGCGTCCAAAAGCTGTGATTCTCGGGCGTCAGCACCCCACAGCGGCGCCTCAGCCTTCAGGTATGGGGATGGGCTCGCAGGAGGCGTCGATGCGAGGGTCGAAGATGGTGAGGCATCCTCCTCGGGCTTGGGAAGGCACAGCTGAGGTGGCGGGGACCGTTCGTGACCACCCGTGTCGGCCATCACGGGAAGCACGGCAGCAGCCAGGACTCTAGAACGTTGCTTGACCGTTGGGGGAGGCGGCGGAAGACACCGGAATTTTCAGATCACAAACGCCAGGGTGTGCGCCGGCGGACAAAATAAAAGTACAGTACAGAAAACACTTTGCCGCTGGTGGCGATGGAGATGACCTGGCACTTTGCCGCTAGGCTGGCCGTGAGCCTTCTGGTCGTGGGTCACGGCCAAACGGCCCCTGATAGTCGGCAGACGAGAGGTGAGGAAGACAACGCAGCTGAATGGAGCCTGCTGATCGGACCCCTCTTTCTTCTTCACCCCTTTGTTTGATCAGGTGCCGAGGTATGCCGGCGAGCCACCTGCGAGAAGCACGAATTGTTGTACGACCCCGACTGCCGGGACTCAGAAGGCAGTCAACGGCCGCATGGCTGCGGCGCCCTCGGCCTTTCCTGCTGCCGACTGTGCCGAGAAGGTGGAGCCGAGGAGCTGCCCGAAAAGCTGCTGCAGAGCGCCTCTCCAGCCGTCGCTGAGCAGTGGCGTCAGAAGGGCACACTGCCGCTGTGTGATGAAGGGAAGGCTGCAAGGGCGGCTCTGCGGGCAGAGGTGCAGCAGGTGCAGCGCTATCCAATAGCGGCTGATGGGAACGGTGAGAATCACCTGCTCTTCTCAACGACTGTTTGCAATGAGCTGGGGGGCACATTGGACCCCACCTGGTCAGTGGAAGAGCACCACATCCATCGGTGCGCACGTGACAATGTGACATCTTGTGGTGGGCCGCAGGTTCGCATGTTGTGCCCCGGGGTGCAGCAAGTGCGACGCGTCCAGCTGCGGCACCCGGGCGGAAGAAGAGGATGGCTGCTGTCCCGAGAAGATAGCCGAAGCGGGCCGCTCCTGCCATGAGGGCGAAGCACCCTGCATAGCAGACAGTATGGGTGTTTCTGTACCTCACCCTTCTGCAGCCACAGCTCCCCAACAATTTTCATTATTGTGTCTGCAGACTATTCGCCCACCTACTCGTCGTGCGAGGCGGCCCCCGGGCTTCTCAACGCTGAGCGGACGGTGTGTTGCCCAACGACGTGTGGGTCATGCGGAAAGACCGGATGCGACATGCTGGCGGGAGGGTCCGAAGAGTGCTGTGATGATGCGATCCTCAAGGCGAACAACCTGTGTTTCGAGAACGGAGTGCGACGGCCCCCTCCTTGTATTCCCGTCCGAATCAAGAACCTCGACCCACGTAAGCCAGGCGATTGATTACACTTACGCCGAGAGGAAAGGAGAGAATATCTGTATGTTTGTGTGTGTGTTAGACGCGGAGCCGAAAGTGCTGTCAATCACCGTGACCAGCGACACGCACCTTCCCTCTGAGTCGGAGTCTCTGCTGCGCCACACGTACATGCAGAACGATGTCGTGAATCTCAACCTGCCACGGTTTCCGCTGTTCAACGTGCGGGCCGAGACGACGGCATCCACGAAGGCCGTCCGGTTCGCCACACAGGACCTCCGGATGACCCTTGGCGATCATACCAGATGGACCACCAGACTAGACAGTGAGCGGACCGGGGATCACACACACAGACACGCAAATCCACACACACACCTGTCTGCCTTTTGCTGTGGTGTGTTTTCGTTCAGCTATGGAGCCCTTTTTTCTGTGTGGCGGTGGCAGTGGCAAGAAGGTGCTGTCGTGCTTTGACGAGGATGTCGCCAGCCTGATGGAAGAGCAGGAGCGTCAGGTGTCCGTGACGGCCATCCCCCTCACCTACGATGGTGTCGAGCACCTGGAAGGAGCCTTTACGGCGACATTTGCCCTCATGAACGGCGAAATGCTACCGCAGGCACCCAACAGCACTTTCGCTGGTGAGCGCCGACGGGCTGTGGGAGACCTTTGGCATGGCGCGCATTCATTGGCTTTGTGTGTGGTTGGTTGCAATGCAGAGTGTGATGCATCGCTGGTTGCGGATGGGGTGGTCGAGGAGAAGGAGTACGGCTGTGGCGATACCATCCTGACCCACATACCCTCAGAAACAGGCAAAGCGAGATCGCCGCGCCCTCATTCTGAATGCATAGCATGTGCCATCCGTGTGTCTTCGGCTGCAGATGCCGGCACAGGTTTCCTAAGCAACTGCGGGTCCTTCAACGCCAGCACCCACACCCGCATATTCAAGTTCAGAATACCCCCATCCACCATCCCCTCCAAACAGACAGTCGCCGCCGCACTGACGGTGCCGCGAGAACAGACCTCCGTCCCAAACGCCATGGTCGCCCTGGTGAGCGATTGTTCGGGGGACGGGGCGTCGTCGTGCATTGCCACAAGTGACGAGAGCCAAGGTGCCGCGATCTCGCCCGCCGCATGTGGGAACTACGAGTGCGCCTGTGAGCGACACGCAGAAAGCCAAAGAGACGGCAGGCATCGCATCGCTGTGCATTGGGGTGCGAGCGTGTGTGTGTGTGTGTCGGCCAGCTATCAAGAGGACCCTCGGTGCGGGTACCTATTACATTGTCGCGGGTGGGTTGGGCGGCTCATCCGGCCTCCTCGAGCTCGACATCGGATGCTCACGTACGCCACAGCCACATAGACACGATCGACCCCCACACACGGCGATGTCTCCATCTGATTGATTGACCAGAGAATGTGGAGTGCTTCCAGTTTCTGCCGTTGAACGACCTGCCGTTCGGCGAAGACCTCGTTAAGGAGCCCTTTCCCGACTACAGCGAGGGCGAGTGCGCCGAGGCGTGTCTCGCTGACACCATGTGTGGGGGGTACACCTTCCTGCCTCAGTGCACCGGCAACCAGGCCAACTGCTGCTACCTCAAGTCACTCAAGGCGGTCGAAAGGGGCGCAGAAATGGTGAGGGAGAGCATACCAGCCACACACAAGCAGTCCAACACAGATGGGGGTTTCCGCCTCTCTCTGTGTGTGGTCATGTCAGGTCTTCTCTGGTCGGAAGGTGGTCCTCGGCGATGTGGATCACTGCTTTGCGGTCAAGCCCAACATGGATTACGGCGAGGGCAACAACATCAACGAGGGCGACCCCTTTCGCAACCTGCAGGAGGGCCAGTGTGCCAACAAGTGCGTCGAGACGGACGACTGCCTGGCCTACCAGTACATCAGAAATTGCGAAGGAACCGGCACCGGCACATGCTGCTACCTCAAGAACGCCCTTGCAGAGCCGGTGGAGAAGGTCGGCACGCACTTTGCCGGCATTTTGCTGAGATGAGATGAGATGAGATTGGCCTGTCTGTCTGCATGTTTTGGCGTCACTTTTTGCTGTCAAGTGCATACGTGTTTTCGTCCGTGTCGTTTAGTGACCGCTCACACACTCACGCGCAACGATAGGGTTTTTTCGTGCTGCTTGTGTACACACGTCGCTGCTAATAAACCGTCCATCCATCCATCCGTGTGTGCGTGCGGTGTCTGGATGTGTGCCTTGTGGGTTTTTTTCTTCATTCGGCGCGTACAGCCAGCCATCCAGCCATCCAGCGAGCCAGACACCTGTCTCATCCATTCCTCTGCCTGCACGGCAGAGGCCCTTCCTCTCTCCTTCCCTCTCAAGTCACATCCATCCGTCCATCCATCCATGCATGTGCGCTGTGCGTCCACGTGTGCGTGTTTCGTGTCGGCTGAGCACTGCGAGCTCGGCTTTCCGTGGAATGGAAGGCTTGCTTGCCATCAATTCGAACGCTCACTGCGTGCTTTGGTGTTAAGTCAGTCGACCACAACATGTCGGTCCATCCACACACGCAAATATGTACAGTTTGTCGTCCATCCTTCGACGCACACGTCGAATCCACACTGTCGCTGGCAGCTACCTGGGCTTCACACCCATTTGTCCTTCTTCGTGTGGTGTTGGCTGAGCATTCGGTGGAAGTCACCCACACCCGACGGACGCTGAGACAGCATCCAACGAACACCCTCCTGCAGGCAGCAGGCACATCCAGACAACACACACACGTCAGCCGTGGTCTGCATGGACGGATGGTGTGGGTCAGCCGCCTCACCTGCAGTGTGTAGAAGGTGGAGTTGAAGGCCAGCAGGGTGATGCTGCCCGACCCGGCCTGCCTGAAACCATCCATCCACATACCATCCATGTCGGAGTGTCCTCAACCCCCCAGAGGCCCCCGCTGACATTTTTTGCTTCCACGAGCGGTGCAGGAACAGAGCCGACGCGCAAAACAGCTCCTCAAAGGCACACTGACACAGACAGACAAGGGGGACAGGGAGAAAGAACAGTGGGTGCCCTGTTTCGTCGAGCTCAATTTCGTGGGGTCGACGGCCAGCCGCGCGAAGGCCTTGATACACCTGCCCACGAACACACACATAGCAAGGCGAGGCGTGTGTTTGTGTGGAATGTCTCTCCGGACTGACTGATATCTTTGTACCGTTTATTCGCCGGTCTGCTGGGCTTGGCTGGACTCAGGTGCCGAATCGACGGCTCCGTCAGCCGCAAGAATACCACCAAGAAGTGCTGCATTGCAACACACAAGGAAGACGGAGGCCCCATGGACCACCACATTGATGGCGGGCTATGCATATCCCTCACCGTGACATTGATGAGTGCCGCGGCCACAGGATAGTGGTGCAGCGAAGCCGACTCCTCTACCAACAGCAACAAATCCTGAACAACACATAAAGAGGGAATGGCAGCAACGGGCCCATCAACCTGTTTGTAACATTATCGCCCCTGCGCACCTGAGTATATTGTTCCGCCATGTACACGAGGCACTGGAGGGCCAGCAGCCCAGCGCCGCGGAAGTCTGTCCGCGGGTTCTCGCCCTGGAAGCCTAGCCCCTTCCACTGCAGTGACGACTTCGGGCAAACACCCTCATCTGTACACGACAACAGAGACCATCCAGACCATTCCTTCCCCCCTCGTCAAATCTCACCTGGGCGGAGAAGCGTCCACAGCCTGGCCAAGCGGACCTCGTGGACCTCGTTGCCCTCATCAAACACGACACCGCCCGCGGCCCTAATTCTCTCCAACGCCCGCCGCTCGGGCTCCGTCAGACGCTCGTGGCAAGGGCACACCAGATCAGGCGAGCGAGGGCAGCGGATTTGGCATCTCCTTGCCCTCTTGTCGTCAGCCCGGTCCTGCGCGGGATCTGTGACGCGGGGCTCTGTCCTCTTCTCTGTTGCAGCTGGCTTGAACAGCCGCCTCAGAGGACGCGCTCGGGCCCGGGGCTGCCCTGGCGTGCTCTCGTCCATTATACTGAGGAGCCGAGAAGGATGCAGTCAAACCCCGCAAACCCTAAAGTAAACGGAACGGACGGCCGAGATCCGAGCCTTTCCGCCGTTAGCTGATGGCATTGCCGCATTGAGCACCTCTACTCTTGAGCCGGTGCCATGATGCGGCCGTCTTCTTTTCGTCATGGGCAGGTGAGGGGCGACGGATGAGAGGGCAGAGCACTCCACAGCACAGCACAAATCTCGCCTCGCCTTCGTGCATTCCTTCTTTGTTGCTCTCTGTATCATCCCACCCCGTCCATCCATCAGGCGTTGCGTGCGTGTCGGTACAAGGAGGGGGTTAGAGTGCTGCTGGTGTCCGACGTCAAGGTCAACGACAGATACGACTGGGTGGAGGCGGCCGTGTACGCCACGGCACCATCGGGCGCCGGCAAGACCCGCGTGCACATGAGGGCCATCCACAGCACTGAGATGTTCGTCGTGGATGTGCCCAACGTCTACACGCCGTTCAAGAAGCTCCCGCCAAAAGCCGTAGGCAAACAGGGGGGAGGCATGGTTTGTGCATTTGGCATCCATATTGCGTGTGTGCTGGTCTCATTAGGTGAGTTCTGGGTTCTGGTACAAGGAGTCCACACCACCTCCACCCTTCACGGGCTTCACCTCCATCCGGTCCCTCGGCGACCTGCCACACGACTGCATCAGCAACATAGCCAACTACATGCCCTTCGGCACCGACATGTGCCGCGTCCGGCTCGTGTGCAGAGCCTTCCGCGCGATCGTCAACACCAACTTCCTGACCAACCGGATCGAGACCTTCATCAGCACGCGAGGCCTCACGGACGTCGTGCGCATGGAGGATGCGGCAGATGTGTCGCCGGCCAATCTGCCCAAGTACCTGCTGGGCCTGTCGTGGATACTCGAGAAGGGGGGCGACTGGGCGGGGTGGGGCGGGCCGCTGAGATGCGCTGCCCATGGCGGCCTCGAGCGGCACCCGCCGCTGCGGCCCTTCTTCCTGCCCATCAAACTCGGGTGGCGAGAGGTGCAGAAGGTGACGTCGATGCGCATCTCCCTCAAGCAGCCGGAGGCCATACGGCAGTACATGGTACGCATCCCTGTCAACACGTCCATCCATCCATCCATCCATCCATCCATCCACTCACACGACGAAAAAGGCGGTTTCTTTTCCTCTCCGTGTGTCTGTGGATGTGTGC
>CDMY01000859.1:2004-14402 GCA_001179505.1 Vitrella brassicaformis | reverse complement strand
GGGCTGGTGGGTGTGCATATTGGGGGAGGGGAGAGGACTGAGGACTCGACTCTTCTGCGGTTCATGTAATGATTCGTTCGTGCCATGTGTTGGTTGACGGATACGGACGTACAACACACATCCATCTGCCCGCGCAGTAAGTGAGCCGAAGGGCCGCTTTAGGGCTCACCCCCGCCCCACCCACACGCACGACAGACAGCCATGCCATGCACACGTGGACGAGTCTTTCGTGACACGACCTCATTCATCGCATTGCATCGTCCGCTCATCCCACCTGCCTGTTGACCCAGCAACACAGCCATTCCATTCAGCGGCTTCTCTTGCCCCACTCCACCACCCCGCCCCATCCATGCCATGCACACAGCCACGCCCCCATCGGCCACACGGCCATCCATCAGTGAGCCAACGTACTAACGAGACAGAGAGCCACCGACCAGCGAGAGAGTGAGTAGTGAGAGTGTCCTCTGCAGCGCGTACCCTACTACCATCCATCCATCCATCCCCTTCTCCACACACAAACCAGTGTGTGATGAGACGTGACAAGAGCATGCGAGAGAGAGAGAGGGAGAGCGAGAGAGACGGCGAGAAAGAAATGCGGCGGGGGTCCAGTGGGAGAGACATTAATGCATCAAACATTTCAGAGGGAACGTATGAATACACCATACAAGCCAGAGTAGCGTGTGAAAGAGATGATGGGATGGCCTCGCGCCAGACAGTCCAACCAAGACGCCACACCCCATGCACACACGCGCCCCCTCTCCCCTCTCTCTGCCTGCCTGTGTTGTGTCGTATCTACATAAGCCATTCGTCCATCGGTCGGGTCGAGTGGCCGGCCGCGCATCCATCAAGAGGTGCCCAATTGGACGCCCTGGTAGAAAACAGCCCGTTTTTAGGCATGGTTGGTATGTTTGCGCCCCTCGCCACCCACCCGTACACCGTACGTAAAGAGCGACCCGACACACGCAGTGGCCATCACTCCATCCATCCACACACAGTACACACACATCTACACACCCACATCTGCACACACCACACCATCGTCAGCCAGTGTACACACACCACACAACACCACACCACACAACACCATACACAACATGCAGGAAGCAGCAGTAGGCAGTTAGCTACAGGAAGTAGTAAGTCGGTCTGTTCGTGAGTGTCCTCACTGGTCCCTCTCCTCCCTCAACCGCCTCAGGGTGTTGGGGCGGGTGCTGCGGCTCGTGCCTCGGATCTCACCCGGCAAGTAGGCCTTCTTCTGCGGGTTCAGCCTCGTCTCGGGCGAGGACGAGGAGCCGCCAACGCCGCCAGCGCCAGCGGCCGGCGGCTGCTCCTGGGCGGGCTGGGTCCTGACAAAGGGGTTGCCCTTGGCCTTCATGGCCGCCATGCCGATGGCCCTGCCGGCCGCTGCGGCGTTCTCGGGCGACGCCCTGACGGGTCTGTTCTCGTTTCCGCTCATGTTGGGCACCTTGATCTGATACTGACCACCGTCGTTAACCCAGTCACGGCTGCACGCACACACACACACACACCCCACCACCAGCAGACGTACATGGGATGCGTTGTGTGTGTGTTGCGGTGTGGTGGGTTGCTTACTACTGGATGAAGGCCTCCTCGGGGCCCTGTAGGGTGACGCCGTTCTGGTTGGTGGGCATCCGGCGGATGCCAGCCTCGGCGGAGAAGTAGGCCACAGGGCAGGATGGGCCACCGTTCAACGGGCAGGTCCGCGCAAGGAACCCCGACCGGATGATGTGCTGCGCCTGACGAGGGTCCAGCTTCCGGAGACCCTCCACAACGGCCGCCGCCTCGGCGTCCGTCAGCTGTCGCAACTCCACCTTCTCAGGCACCTCGGCGGCCGACGCGCTGGCGTCGCCTGTCTCAGGGGCGGTCAGCTGCCGCTGGAGCGGTGTCTCACCACCCTCCCCAACAGTCGGCTGCTGAACGGCCATTCTCGCAGCGTCGGGCGGCGCGACATCTTCCTGTGGGCAGCCCTGGATGTTTCCAGCGGCGCAGGGGCGGGCGAGCTCTGAGTGTGACGCAAGGGCGACGGAGGCCGCAATGAGGAGGAGGGCACACGTCTTCACGAGGGTCACCATCTCGCTGGGAGGACTGCTGGAAGGGGAAGGAATCGCGCGAACGAGAGAAAAGGAGAAGAAGGGAAGACAACCACAGAGAGAAAAGCGAAAACGAAACGAAAGCCAAAAAGTTCTGTCAGGCTGAAACGCCTTTGGACCGTTGGCGGCTGCAAGCGGCCGCCGAAATACAAGTACGGCAAAATAATAGTACCTCGCGGCCCGTACCGCTTCCAGTCGCAGGCCAGCAGGGGAACAAAGCCCTCCTTATCCCCCAGAAGAGGGGTCATTCGGAAAGGGCATATGAAGCGCTTTCTCGCCCTCGCCGCGGCGCTGCCCCTGTCTGCCGCCATGGCGCCCTTCGCAAATGGCTGGGGAAGGACGCCCGTCGACCCAGACCTGATGCCACTTGTCGACTATGACACTCTCGGCATCCACAAGAGCGCCCCTGTAGCGAGCGGCCTTCAAGTGCCGGGCAAGCACGGTCAGCAGCCACAACAACACGCAGCTGGAGGCAATCAAGGTGGCCACAACAAAGGTGGGCAAGTGAAGCCGCAGGGAGCGAGAGAAGGGGAGGGCACCGTCGCTCTGGAAACGGAAACGCCTCCTGACGGCGTGTATCCCGGGGGCTGGAGGCCTGACGGCACGTGTGCGTGGGACCCCAACCCGAAGGTCTGTCGGCACCGATACATCACGGGGGCGAGTATGGTCACTCACGAGTTCTTCCACTACGGCCGCTTCGAGATCCGGTGGCTGACCAATTTCGACATGGACGGCTTGGTGCCGGCCTTCTTTCTGTACGTCAACCAGACCAACAAGGCCGGAACGAACAGCTGGCAGGAGGTGGATTTCGAAGTGCACGGCAAGGGCTGGTTCAAGGACACCCCCATACAGACCAACATCATTACGGGGTGGGGCTGGGAGAGCGGCCGCAAGATCAAGGAGGAGTTCTACGCCGCCCCTGGGGTGGCCGCCAACCACGAGGCGCAGACCTGGGAGGTCAAGAAGAGGTGGCACACGTACACTCTCGAGTGGACACCTGGACACATAGCGTGGTTCTATGACGGCAAGGTCATCCGCTGGGTGAGTCGAGTCCGGGAGACGAGAAAGCAACCTGGACATGGGAGGAGGGTTGTCACCTCGCTGCATTTGTATGTGTGCGTGTGCAGGACAATGCGTGTCCGCCTGGTGTGAATGAGGAGGATGAGAACAAGGGCTGCAATCCACAGGTTAACCTCATGACGGAACCCATGAGGCTCTACTTCAACGCATGGATCATCGACCCCAGAGAATGGTACTACCCCTCCCTCTCCACCCACCTTGCGCTCACCACTCCGCACTTCGCTGTCTGTCTGTCTGTCTGTCTGTTTGTCTGTCAGGTGGGCCCAGTACTGGGCGGGTATCTACAAGGAGGAGCATCTTCTGCCCATCACCACCTACGTGGACTTCATCAAGTTCTCGGCATGGGACGAGGAGTCCCGCAAGTTCGAGCCCCAGTGGTTCGACGACTTCCGCGGCTTCTCGTGGAACATCTACGGGCCCAACGAGGGCTCCGACCTCATCAACCTCGTCGAGTTCATCCCCGAGCGCATCCAGGTGGTCGGCGGACACTACCTCGCCCTCAACGTCCACTACCGCAACGCCACAGTCGTGCCCACCATACCTGATGACAAACACGACAAGAGTGAGCAGAGAACGTGACGGACGCACAGCAGAGGGCAACACACACAGGGAAGGACACACTTGTTCCCTCCCTCTCTCTCTGTGTCCGTGTGTTGGTCTCCTCCGCAGCTAACAAGTGTTACACATACGGGATGGACATGCTTGGGGGCGAGCTGAGCACCAACCCTGCCCGCGACTACGTGCCGTCAGCCCGGCGGTGTCAGCAGATCTGCCAGGAGACCGAGGGCTGTCTCTACTGGGTGCACAAGCCCATCATGGAGGAGCAGAACTGCTGGCTCAATGGCAAGGACGCCAGGCGGGTCAACAACACCGGCAACGAGCCCTTCTGCTGCAGCACTTTCGGGCCCAAGTGGTGCGGCGAGCAGCACAACCTGCGGCCCAACTACGACCACGACGGCATCTGGAACGAGCTCGAGAACTCACACAAGATCAACCAGGAGGAGCAGCTGTACCAGGACAACGCCCACACACCCGTACCCAGGCCAGTCATCAATCCGCCCGATGCTGAGTTCTCCAATGCCGGCGGCGGCCTCATCCCCAACCCACAGCCACACATCAACAACCCCCAATCGTCCAGCGAAGGAACAACAGAGGCATGGAACGAACAACAGCCGCCGCCGCCGCCGCCGCAGGGAGCGGGCAACCAGGGTGTTCACCAGCAGCAGCAGCAGATGAGGCACGGCAACGGCAATCAGGGGCAGCCACAGACCACATCCAACAGACGGCCGGCGGGCAGCAGGCAGAGGCAGCAGCAGCAGCAGGGTCACCAAGCACGTGGCAAGGGAAAAGGCCAGTACCCAAGAAAGAACATGGTATGTACCCCACCCCACCCCGCCTCACACACACACACAATATGCCGAGAGACCATGCCGCCCATTTCTGTAGGGTGCGGGTGGTGCCAAGAAGTCCGAGTACGAGTATGAATACGACTACGATTACGAGCAGGCCACCGGGCTGCCCTCTGAGGACGGCGGCTCCACTGCTGCAGAAGAGGCCACCAACGGGCCCTCAGCGACAGGTGAGGAGCAGACGGACCACCTGGTTGTCGACGGCGACTACGTGGAGGACTCAGCGCAGGCAGAGCAGGTGTATGGGGGCGACAACCCATCAAGCGGGACAGGGGGTGCGCCACCTGAGCCGAGCCAGGAGCAGGAGAATGGGGGCGAAGAGGTCTGTGGCGTCGGGTGGGAGCAGAGAGCCGACTGCGGATGGATGGGCATCGACCCACAAGTGGTGCGTGAGCGCTGAGTGAGACACTGACTGGCGTGACGGCACGTGTGTGGAGTGATCTCTCCTTGTCCCTGTCTTTGTGCTGGGTCCTTGATTCAGTGTGAGGACCGCGGCTGTTGCTACGACCAAGATGCGCCACAGTAGGCCAAGAGACACAGACACAACGAAGACATAGACATGCATACCGGTCCCTTCCGTGTGTGTGGTTGGTGTGTGTTCAGTGGCATCATTGCCTGCTACTACAAGAAGACCCCCTCCCCTCCCCTGTAGCCGGTTTCCCCCCTCCCTCCCTCCCTCCCTCCCTCCCCCCCCTCTCTCTCTCTTCCTTGATTGATTCTATATTTGTCCAATGCATCTCTCTTACACCCACCCACCTACACATCCATCCATGGCGTCAATGCATCATTGCTCACCGTGTCCGTGCCGTCCAGGCCCATGGTGAGATCGACGCGCACGCACGCCGCACATGCACGCGTCCATGTTAGAGGGGCGGGAGGGAGGGGCACCATTTAGGTAGCTGAGGGAACGAAAGGCAGGCGATGCTGATGCTGATGCTGCCGTGAATGCATTCATTGATTGCATTGTTGCTGTCTGCCTGAGGTGCTTGACCATGATTTCTTTTGGCCTTAATTGTTGACTGACTGACTGACGACATCACTCCCAATTCGTTTGCGTTTTGTATTTTACACACATGGATGGATTCATGGATGGATTCATGGATGGACAGATGGGCAGATAGAGACGGCAAGTGGGTCTGTTCTTCAACTGAGTGGTCTCTGGTCTATATATAGATATTGGATGGTGTGCTATGCGTGTCAGTCATCTTTTCTCTGAGACGGTGGAGTGGTACGGGGTATGCTATGCATGGGGAGCACCTATTTGTACGTGTATTCCCGCAAGAAGTGGACGGTAGGGTAGCTAGCTGCATACATTTCACGTACGGTACCTGTGTTGAGTGTGACTGTGCCTACTTGTACCTGACGGTGTCGTGGTTCGCGTGCGTGTGTACACTATCTAAATGTGTCTCACATTGTCCTATTTATCCCTTACGGGGCCGCCTTGTCTGTCTGTCTGTCTGCCTGTCTGCCTGTCTGTCTGGCTAAACTGTCCTCTCCACTTATGTGATGTTGCTGTATACGTCCCTGGTTAAGTCTTTGTGTGTCCGTGCCGTTGCCGTTTGTGTGTGCTGTGGGTGAGGTGAGGATGAACACATGTGGGTGTGTCTGTCTGATGGGTGTCGTGACGACAGTCGATGGATGGATGGATGGATGCCTCCTTCCATGTGTGTGTGTGGCTATGCTTATGCTGTGACGGCACGCTGAGGCGAACAGTAGGCTTTCCCGAGCTGGACAGTGTGTCCACATCACACGCGGCAGACAAAGAGGGATTCACGCACATACACATAAATGCGTCACACAGTCACCACACTGCGCCGTGCTGTAATCTGGACTGTACAAACTGACGCGCATCATGATCCCTTTCCCTGACTGACAAACACTCCTCTGATCTCCCGAACCCGCAATAAACACAGAAAAAGAGCCAAAGACAGGACCTCTGCCTCCCTCCCTCCCTCCCTCCCTCCTTGAAGGAAGCATCGGGGCATCCATCACTTGCGGACCCAATGCAGATAGTTCACATCCCCCAAAGGCCTGAAGGAAGGAACGCCCAAGACAGTCAGACACATGGCCATCTGTGGTGGGTCTGCGCGTCCTGCGTCACCGACCTTGGTTTCCTGAGGTATTTGCAGGAGAAGACGAGCCCCAGCAGGAAGAGCAGCGCCCCGAATGCGAAGTATGCCCCGGCGAGGAAGAAGTCCCGCCCCCCCTGCCAGTTGGCCGTCGACAGCACCAGCTTCTTAGCTCCGCCGAAACCCCCTACAGGATACCCTGGACGATCACACAACAGAGAGGGAGAGAGAGAGAGATGAGCTGGCCTGATATCCCTGGCTGCCACGTTGTTTGGCTTACGGTTGTCGATCTCGACGTCGATTGGCAGCACCAGCTCGTCACCGGGCAGCACCAGCTTGCCCCACATCTTCCTGAACAGACATACACGGACACACACGCAGACACACATCAGCGCCTTACCGGCCGGCGTCCATGCATCCTCCGGAATCCCTTGCCCACCTGAAGTTTGGCAGCGGCGCCGTCCTCATCCACACGATGAAATGCGGGTCGGCCACGCCCCCAGGGAACAGCGGCTGGCCGCTCTCGTTGAACACCTGCGGGGCCCCATAGGTCCCCGGCACCAGCAGCCACTGAGCCACATTGGTGTGGTTGGTCCGCGGATTCTGGTACCGCCTCTCGTCACCCCCGAAGGGTGACTCGAAGTACTGCTCTTGCCGCTGATAGCGGCTCCTCCTGTCCATTGCGAAGACGAGGGTCTCCAGGGAATCATCCACGGTGACGCTCTCCCGCAGGCCAGTAGTGGGGTTGGTCTGGTAGAACGAGTAGGTGTCGTTGAAGACGCTGCGGGCGATGAGGCCACATGGCGAGTAGATAATCTCCTTTTCTTCATTGTCTTCCTTTTTTTTATAAGAAACCCATGGCTTGCAGGTCAGCAGCCGGTCTGTGTCGGTGATGACCCCGCCGCGCAGCTGGGCGAAGCTCCTGCTGTTGACGTACGTGCGATAGTTCTGGTGGAAGTTGCTCAGCTCGTAGTAGACGTACACAGGCCCGGGGATCGTGTCGATGTGCCGCTTCGGCCCCACACACTCATCGGCGCTGAAGGTCATCTGGATGGTGGTCTCGAGCTTGCCCTTCTGGTCGTACCGCTGCACGCACTCGTATATGTCGCTCGACGCACTGAGCAGCACCGCACCGATGACGAGCAGCGTCAGGCCGACCACATAGAAGGTGCATATCATCCAGCATGGCGTGAGGATCGGCTGCCACGCCTTCAGCCGCTGCTGAGTGAAGTTGTTGACCACAAATCCCTTCCCCTGGCTCACGTGGCTGCTCCGTCCGGACTGTTGTGACCCTCTCGTGTCGTGCCGTCTTCTGGATGATGCTGCAGCTGGCGTGTTCGATGGACGAGCTGTTCGCGACCGGTGCCTGGCAGTAGTCGCCTCGTTGGCGTCTGATGGTGGCGAGGTGCGTGGTGGGGCTTCTGTGTGGCCTCCACGAGGCGCACTGGGCTCTGGCGGCTCCATTTCGAAGACAAAGATTGCTGAAATGTCCACGTGAGCGTATGTGGGTGAGCAGAATGCTTCAGTATAGCACCAGCAAGCTGACAGTGATGCTGTTTGTCGAAAAGAACGTCGATGATAAGACAATGCCAAATTGAAAAGCTCGCAGGCGAGGGAAGGGGAGAGAGGGAGAGGAAGGACGCTGAAGCAGCTTTGCAGTTTGCAGTGGGATCCCTTTCATGTACATCAAGTCCATCTGTCTGGGCGACTCAATTGCCCCAGGTGGAAGATCATCGCAACGAAAATGATCATTTTCACCAGGTCACCACTGTCCCACGTGCCGGGGCTCGGGGATCATGCGCTCGCAGATAGACACATGTCCTCGTAAGTAGGTCTATGTACACGTGTCGCTGCACTACATTTGCACAGCCAGTCAGACGGAAGAGAGCCATCCCAACAGAGACGGGAGGAAAAAGCCTCCTCATTCGCAATGCACAAGACACACCGCTCTGGCCGGATGTTCACGTTGAGGTTCACGTCGAAGTCGCGCTGGAGATCTAGATCTGGATCAGAAGAGGAACCAACCCAGATCTAGGTCTCCAGGCCTACTCACATCAACGCCAACATGACACAACCGAGCCGCTGCCACCCACAAAGGCTGGCCGAGACGTCGTCGGTGTTGAAGCGGAGAAGAGCGACGCCGATGGGCGTCTGGGCCTCGAGGACTAGGATGAGGTGGTGCAGACTCCTGCACCACATCGGCCTCACCCTCAATGCAGAAGACGCCCGTCAACCGTCAGCTGCTTCACGCCGCACACACTCACTTGCCCACGCCCTGACTGATGACATCGTAAGCGACCAGCCCAGCCGCCTGACCCACGAAGGTCTTCATGAGGGTCGGCACACAGCCACGATAGAGCCCGACCATCCCCTCCCGCTTGGCCACGTCCAACAGACATGCTCGCATCGAAGCATACTGTGGCGCGGCGAAGTCTTGCGTCTGCAGAATGGTCTTGGCTCGGTCGATCCATAGCGTTGAGAGGTAGAAGGCCACCCCAGCCATTCCGCCACATACAGGCACCGGGAGGACGTTCAGCTGCTTGGCGGTGTGGTAGACGGTGAAGAGTATGGCATAGCCGAGAGTGTCGCGGGCGAGCTGGGCTGACAGGCCTCTATACCACACGCCCCACCCCTCACCACACACACAGCAGTCGTCCAACAATCGTCAGACGAGACGAAAACACGTTGCTATTGTTGTGTGCTCGTACGTGTGCTGCGATGAGGGCCTGTGCACGCTGCAGCGGGCCGTCATACACCTTGCCCGGCAACCTCTGATAGATCTGAGGGACAGACAGGTGCATTCTACCATGAATATCATGCTTTTTGTTGTCTTCCTTTGCTGACCTGCAGTTTGCTCTTGATGATCTCAACAGGGCAGCTGACAAGCGTGTTGACGGCCCCAGCCATCGCTCCAGCAAGAGCTGTTGACCCGCACACGCCATGCGCCCTCTCATAGATGGAGAACAGAGTCGACTTGACCACACCGTACGTCAGTAGACGGGGCGTGACTCCCTGATAGAAAGCTCGAACGCCCTCTCGCTGGAAGGTGCGCACGATGCAGTCCACCGGGCCGCGATAAGACAACGCTGTCGACTGCACACGAGTCTTCACTGCACACACAATCACACCGACACACAGAAGAGCGACCAGGTGCACTTGTCACTGTCGTCATCTATCGTTGATAGCAACCTACCCGTGTCGAATGGGTACTCCGCCGCCACTTGGGCCACCCCAGCGCCGCCGCCAGCGACAAAGGTGAAGGCTCCGGGAGGCAGAAAGAGCGGCGCCCTGTCAGTCGACATCGTTCATGAGACCATCAATACGCGGCCTCCTCCGCCCCTTCTTCTCCCAATGCGGCAGCGCCCAGGAAGCTCCGAATCGTCTGCGAGCTCATATTGCGAGCTTGCAGCAGAGAGGCGAGAGAGGGGGAGGGGGAAACACCACAGTGAAGAATGCCAGACTCAACGTGGAAGCTGAGCCGCTTGTCAAGAACTTTCAGTCTCCCTCAGTGAATGGACACGAGGAGGGCGCCTTGCTTAGTGGTGGAGCCTGTGGCTTTCTTGTCGGACGGCTCCAAGGTCTTCCTCTTCGTCAGATCCGACGCTGAAGCAGAGAAACTGGACAACGGGTCAGACCACACAAGGACGGTGTGAGGGGACTGTCCTGCACAGCAAATGTTACCACTGTCGTTGTGTACGTCTTTTGTCTGTGTCAGGGTGATGAGCGACATCCACAGTGCCTTTGTGAGTGGACGCTTCTTCGCTGCTGACGTGAGCGGGAAGAAAGAAAGCCCTATATATAGGTGACGACTGTCGGATGCTGTTTCTTTCTCTTGGTCCTCCTCCCCCAGGAGGGCGACTGGATTGTTGTGTCAGGGTGGCGAAATGAGCTCTATCACGTGACGTCACAGTCCCCCCTCCACAGCCAGCCCAGCTTTGACGACAGCGAAGGCTTCACGCCCCCCTGCAGCGGCCCCCCTCGCACCCCGCTGCTGCCCCAGGCCTACCCCTCTCCCCACTCCTCGTGGATGGGCCAGCCGTCCTCCCCTTCCGTGTGCCTATATATGGTGCGATACGAGCCGCAGTTTGTGCGGCCTGAGGAGACGAGGGCGCTGCTGTGCATGCTGATGGAAGGCAACCACAGCGATGAGTGGAGGGGGCTTGGCATGTGGTGAAGAGATGAGAGTGAATGGGTGGGTAGATGGGTGGATGCGAGATGAACGGACGGGGGGAGTTGCGTCGTGTCTTTTTGTTGAGGTGCGAAGAACCTCATGCGATGCACGCCCCGCGATGTGGATAGCTGCATGGATACGTAACGACAATCGACTTTTTTCTCTGGCTGTGAGTGTGAATGGGACACGTGTGTTGGGCAATGTATAGATGTTTGTGTAGCAGAACTTGATGGATAGATGACTCGTACAGGGACACGCCAACGCTGTCAATCAAAGAGTCGGTCACCTGCTCAACCCACAAAGACACCCTAAGTAAGAAATCCAAACCTACTCTACGCGTGCCGCACATCACATTGCCGCACATTCCACAGCACCAAGAACACGTCGAGATATCACTTGACGACAATTCAAAAAGGGAGCCAAACCCCATTGAGCAACAAAACATGCGCTGCCTGTACATGCGCAGATGCCTCAGCGAGCCCGCTCTTCTGCCACACCACAGTTGCGCCCACCCCCGCTTGTCGAATAGCCCGCTTGACGCCATCCACTAGATGAGAGAAAAATCTATCGATTCTTGCCGACGGGCAGAACATCCGCTTGCACTCGTCATAGTCTGGGGGCGGCACCGGCACCACAAGAGGGTCCTCAGTAAATCGTTTGTCTCCCCAATCACGCATCCAGAAATCCGCCTTTCCCTCTGGGTTCCCAGGGAGAAACGCCCATTCACTTCCATCCTCCATGTGATTGTCCACGCCCCGACTGATGAAGCCCACTTGTGCCGTCAGTTCGCCGCACACGCTGCGGCAGGTGCTCCTCAGCGACCAAATTGATTTGTCGGGGCTGTCGATCTCATAGAGAAGAGGCGCCAGACGCGAAGCCACGGCGGAGACGACCTTCTCGAACAGCTCCGACGTAGGCAGGGTGGCATGTGGGTTGCCGAGCAGGGTGGCAGAGGGAACGTTGGGGGGATGGCTTGTCGGACGGGAGGCAAAAATATCGCTCGACCCAAGCTCTTCCCTGCAGCAAGAAGACAGTCATAGGAAATGAATTCGTGGGGCTGCAGCAGCGCCTGTTGCGTGGCCCCACTCGTACTGCTTTTGAGCGCATGCAGCGGCCTTGTCGTGTGTCGTCTTTTGCCTCTTGGGGCCGAGCGATGATGGCGGCCGAGGCGGCCCGATAAGGAATCCGTTCTCATCAAAGACAACGGAGAGCGAGCAAGAGGTCTGGCAGGACTCCGTGTTGCCCATGCAGTCCTGATCGGGGTAGAACGAGGGACTGACGGTGGTGCCGAGACGAACTGGTGGGGGTGAGACGGGAGGGAAGGAGGACGGCTGAAGGAGGACGGAAACTCGATTTCTGCTGCTGGCACGCTGCGCTGGGCCGATTCACGTGTGGTTTGCTATTTTTTTTTTCTTTGTTCCGAAAGGCGAGCTCGGCGTCTACTTCTGGCTGGGGATTTCAATGCGCACACGTCCACTTTGCCCGACACGCTCAGCGTCGATGATTATGAGGATGTGGGGGTGGACATCCATGCGCTCCACCCCCTGCTGCTCGCCCCCCC
>CDMY01000857.1:0-10869 GCA_001179505.1 Vitrella brassicaformis | reverse complement strand
ACATGGGCACGACAAAAGCTTTGTGCTCAGATGCTATGGATGCACAAATTAATGGCGCATACACATATGAATGCGGGAAGACCCGCATACCGGAGCACGCAGATGGATGTATGTATGTAAGTTCGAACCTTGCGTGACGGCCATCGGCTCACTTGGCAATAGAGAGGGCGGCAATGCGGCTCAACGAAACATCAACACACCTGCCAGGCAGACACAGGAGCGCTCAGATGAGGAGATCCGTGTGTCGGAATCCCACATGACAGCCATCATCACCTTCGATCAGTCTGTGGTCGACGCGCTCTTTTCTGCTTCTGACCATTGGCTCATGGAAGATGACCTTCTGCAGCCCCCTCCCCCATTCAAGGGGGAGGGGGCGACATTGCGTCGTCCACATCACCACCTCCCTTTGCTGTCTGCGCCCTCTCTTTAGTCACACACAAGTGCAGCCGATTTTTTGGTTTCTCGGCCAGCATCGTCGTTCACCAGCAAGCACCTTTTCATTCGGCTTTCCAGGTCTTCAGGAATGGCCGCCAAATCGCCTCACACGATGGTGGCCATCTGCCTTTGAAGAAGTGCTTTGAGCTGTGCGAGCTATGCGAGCTAATTAGAAGTTAGTGTGTACCTTTCGATCCGCGACATTCTGTAAGGTGTCCCTTTCCGATCGCCTTCCGTTACGAGGGGGTTCCTACCCCCTCGTAGCCGTTCGTCGACCCGCGTTCGCGGGGGTTCCATCAACGCCGAGGTAGCAGAGTGGATCGCCAAATCAGCCAAAAGCCAAAACACCTTTGTTGTCTCTAATGACGAACAAGGGCCGTACTGGCTCCTTAGAACCACAAACAAGGAAACCTGCCGTCTTGCCCTAGTCCCTCTGTTTTCTCTGTCAAGGTGTGGACGTCGATTCGAACGACCCTGACCACGACTACATGTTTTGCTTGTTGCTGGTCGACTACATGTGTTGCTTGTTAAGATAATATACACATGCAACAAGCAACACACATGCAACACGCACCATGTCGCGGTGGTGTTGCTGCCAGCCGCAAGGGACGGTACAAATGCACGAGCCAGACCACTTCGGATGATCTTGCGGCCCTCACCAGAGTTCTGAACACCTACGAGTGTCCGCAGACTGTGTGTATCTCGTGCATAAGGCATGCTCACGACATGACCTTTCCAAATTTGCGTGCGGCCCTCATCAGTGCATGGAACTTAGTGGATACATGGAACGTACAGTCAACACTGGTGGAGGAATAAACAAATGTACGATGTATGTCTATTCACCAAGTGTTACATCCTCAGCTGACATACATCCAGTGTTCAAGACGTGGTGTGGATAGAATACTGAATCAACTGTTCCTGTGGCAGTGCAACCGTCGTTGAGAGGACGTCTCTATATCCTGTGACAGCGCACCGTCCTCTCGACGACGAACACGGGATGTCAAAAACATGGAAACGGTTCATTGTCATCATAATATCAAGTATGGTTCACAGTATTTCCTTTTCTCTTTGAATCTCATTTCCACTGCGGGCTGAGAGGGGTGGGTCAACAAATCTTCGGTTAAGAGATCGTCCGTTCCACCAGGGGGTCAATGTCTGTCCTCTGCACAATAGACAGGTGAGCGCAAGAGTGGGCTGGATAAAAAGGATGTACCTTGCCGTCACTGCGCCACTGAGAGGTCGGACTGGAGCGATCAAGTGATTTTCTGAAGGGAAACGCATTGCATGATTGTTAGTGACGTGTTCTGAGCACCCTCGGGCTCTCACTTCTGGTCGCTTGTCCGCTGTTTGTTCCGTCCATTTTTGTTCCCGTTGCATCACCAACAAGCGAGCCACCGTCTTGAGTTGTCTGTCCTGTCTTCGCGTTTGACGATGCAGAATACCGTCGCTTACGAATGAGGTTCGAAGGTGATGGGACACCATGGGGCCTGCGGGCAACGCATGAATAGGGATGGAGCATTAAGGGAAAGAATACAGTTAATCATGTTTACAGGGCCGGCGTCTGTGGACGAGGATAGTGTTGACGCGCATCAGCTTTGGTGCACACCGGAATGTCGCGGCGGATACGAGACGACACTGGTTCCTCAGGATCGAGCTGGGTAGCTGAAAGAGACGACGTGACATGAGACATAAGATCGCTCTCGCCACATCTCACTGCCGTGTACTCGACCTTGTGGCGATATCTTGGATGACATCGCGCCTCCAGTGCCTCTTGTCTTTGCGTCGCTGGTCTTGAGACGGTTTTCACCACGAATGCGAGCACGCTCAGACACATTGCTGCCACCAACAAATCTCTGTTTAGACGAAAAAGGAAGCCGACAAGCAGCTGTGGACGGACGAACTGAAACAGAGTAACTAAATGTGTTTCCGCATGTGGCCGAGCGTGTCTCTCTGCTTATTCTTTACGTTCAGTGTGGCCGGCATGATTGATTCCACTCCTTTGCCGGTCTGCAACGTTTCGGCAGTAGCTATGCGTCAACTGTATAAGAGGATACAAATGGAAAGAGAGACACGAATTGCTGCCTCATGTGTACCGGCGATGCCAGAGGATGGACGCTCCACGCGCTCAATGTAGCTGAAAGTCGGAATACTGGTGGAGAAAGCGACAAACCCTTCCTGTCGACCTACTTCCATTAGTGCGACTGTAGCATGACGATGGGCCTGTGAAGTCAAAAGAACTTTGTCAGCAGACATCAGGCAACTCTCGCCCTCTGTCCCTTACTCTCGCTAGCGACGTGAGGAGCGAAGCGGAGTGCTTCAATGGTGAATTCAGGCGACTCTCCTTCCCATGCACCGAGTCGGATGGATGTCACTGGCATTGGCTCGGTTCTTCCGTCAGCTACCGGTGACGTACCTCAACAAATGAAACCATGGCATACCATATTATTCTCAGATACCTGCTTCCTTCGAGTTCCTCGGCTCAAAGGAATGTCGTGGGGATCGCTTGTTTCCCACGGCTGAAAAACCCAGTTCCTGTGGCTTCGGTCGTGGTTGGTGGTTGTCGAGAGAAATACGATCAGGGGTTGGATACGAAGTCGAAATGCTCGACGCTGGACACAAATCCTCAGACGGTTCCTCAGTTTTACGCATCTAACTAGGTGGTCTTACGTCTTGGACGGTGCTGCCTGCACGGGACCGGTCTGCGCATGCTGCCTTGTCCAGTGAGAGGCACTGTGCCCAGTGGTCTGCTGAATTGGCTTGTGCAGGCACGCTCATCCGCGCCGGGAGCAGAAGCCACAAGGTCAGTTGCAGCCTGAATTACATAGAAACAGTAGGGTCACAAGCATGCGATCATCGATCATGCGAGACCTGAGTCGATGGCACTGATGGGGTCTCACCGGACGCGCGCCAGCTGGGTGTTTTTGAGCGCGAATGTGCCTTGTGGCTTGCCCTGATCTGCCGAGGAAGGGGGACGGGCGGTCCCTTTCCGTGTGATCCCCTGCACCCCTCTCGCGCCGCAAAAGATGACCATACGCAGTGAAAAGCTGACGTGTACCACATTGATTGATTATGTTCGTGTGTGTGGAAGGGGGGCGTGACATTGATTTCTCACACTGTCTGTGGCGAAATGGGACTGTCTTGGCCGTGGCTTGTTTATGAGGGAGGCGCGATATGTCTGACTGCCCTCGCTGGAACGGTGAGTGCCATCTGACAGATACCCATGAAAACATGCCCATGGAAAATGCTATCATCTTTGCTTACTGCGCTCTCGAAGTTTGATATACTTGTTCAGGAGAAGATAATAACTACAGCGACAGCAAAAGATGACAACAAGCAGAAGATGGCCGGCAAGTAGAATCACGAATCTGTCTTTTGTCTGACTTACGTGGTGGTTGCTGAGTTATGTTTGTTGATCTGTAGGCATCTTGTGACGTATTCGTGCGAGAATCCAACTTTGCTGTCTGTCTTGATCTGTGCCATCTGTTTTAGTATGGCGGGGTCGGGCACCTCCCTTTCGAGCCAGGTGTGGCAGCGCTCACAGCCAATGACCTGGTGAACCAGGACAGACAGTCTGGGTCGGAGCATTGTCCATGACCGCGTTTGTGTCATCTTACCTCACAGCTCCGGAAGTCAGCACCTTCACTGAGCCTCAGGGGGCGCTGCGGCAGTATGACATCGGGCTGCTTGTACCTGGACGTGTCATTGCAGATGCCTCATTTTCCCGGCAGCGATCCACCCATCCCTTATCCATACCAGGGGTGGTCTCTGATCCGTTCCAGTGTGAAGCGGAGGGAAGGGTCGGTGGTCAAGATTCCTCGTATCAGATCCTTAACACTGCGGGACAAGAATGCGGGCATCTGACATCACAGACATCAGTCTCGTGCCTTCTGGTTGCGCTTTCAGTCCTCCTACCTGATACTGTCCATTCAGGATCTTGGAATAGAGTTTGGGAGTGCTGGTGTCCTCAAATGGAAGATAACCGGCCACCAGCGCAAACAAGATAACACTGAAGCAAAGGCAGCCACACACGATGGCACCTGTTTCAGCCAATGCTGCGCTTCCTAACCCGCAACTCCAAATGTCGCAGAAGAGCGGGTCATAGTGCTTCCCGGCAATCATCTGTCTCATGTATGCAATTCATCACGTATGCACACACGAGGTCTCATTGAACCATACTTGCGTACCTCGGGCGCTGCGTAGCACGGCGATCCACAAGCTGTTTTCAGCAACTCGCCACGCATATATTGGTTTGAAAGCCCAAAGTCCACGATCTTGATAGTGTGATGTTCATCGAGCAATAAGTTCTCGGGCTTCAAGTCTCTGAAAACGTTGCGAATGTCAATTTTTCCTCTTTCCACAGTCTCTACCACAGTCTCTACCTGTGAACGACACCCTCTTGATGTATCTTCTCGACTCCTGCCAGAATTTGATGGAAGAACTTACACGCCTCCTGCTCCTTTACACGCTTCGACTGCACAATGTAGTCGAAGAGCTCTCCGCCACTTGCAAGCTCCATGATCAAGTAAAGCTGCCGGGGAGTCTCAACAATCTGAACCGAAGCGGCGTCATGGTTCATAGCCATTGGCCAGCCCACATGCGATGTGCCGTTCATCTCGCAGTCTGCTTCCCTCACCTCATACAGCTGTATGACATGGGGGTGTCGTAGTTTCTTGAGTATGCTGATCTCACGCGCGACTCTCTCTACATCCGCACGCTCGACAATCCGCTCCTTCTCGAGGACCTTTATCGCCACCTTTTCGCCTTTTTGAGACAAATACATGTTGAAGATAGCGAGAAAAAAGTCATTACTACATCTGTTTCTTACCTGTGAGTCGATGAATGCCCGACCGCACCTTGCCGAATGTGCCTTCGCCAATCGTATTACCAATAACGAAGTCGCCCACTGTTTTTCGTCTCTGAGCCATTGTAGACACCCAATTCGGGACTCGAAGCAATGCGAGCGAGGCTCGCTCGCGATATTCGGGACTCGCGAGCTTTTAGCGAGCGAGGCACGCTCTTACCCGAAGTTCGTGTTTGTTCGTTTGTAATTGGGGCCAGCGAGACTTTTTCATTTGTTCGTTTGTAATTGGGGCCACGAGACTTTTTCATTCGGTACAGTCTTTCTGATGGGGCTTCCATGCGAGCTTAGGGGCTTTGCATGCATACGCGACGACGCAAGGGGCTTTGCATTTCGCTTGGGGTCGCGGAACGAGTCCCGACCCCCCCACGGAGGAGGGCAACTCATTGGTGAGGGGTTCACGGCATGGGTTAGGGTTTCCCATTTGTTTACTCCGGTTGGCTCGCGTTCCCTCGTTACCTCGAGGTATCTCCCGCCTTTCCCAATGAATTCCATCCCTGTGGTGCTCTTCAGCGTCCTTGCCGTTCAGGCCTCGCATGCCTTCGTTTCGCCACCTGGAGGATCACGGACTGGACTGCGGGTGAGCAGAGAGTGATCCGTGTACAGGAAGCTATGTTCTTCCCTCTGGTTCAGGACCCGCAGCGTCCTTCGCGGGGTCAGATCAGTATGCAGGACATCGAGAAGAGTGTTGCCCTTCCCTTCGCTCGGAAGCCTGACAACTTGAATGGCGAGTTGGTTGGTGACGTGGGATTCGACCCCTTCGGCTTCACCAACAACCAGGACCTTGCCCGCATGCGCGAGGTGGAGCTGAAACACGGACGTGTGTGCATGCTGGCGACTCTCGGAGTGCTCGTCCAGGTATGCTCGTGATCGCTCGAAGGTGCCTGGGGAACGTTGAATCGTCTTCCTTTCAGAGCACGTATCGCTGGAACGAGGCCTTCCCCAGCAAGAACTTCCTCGAGGCACCCCTGACAGCACCAACTCTCGGCATGATTCAGCTGCTGCTTGTGATTAGCGCCATCGAATACTACAACGGCAACTTTGTGGGTCGCATTCCTGGCGACAGAGGATTCGATCCTCTCCGACTCTCCAGAGAGGGGATCCGAGAGAAGTAAGCAGAGCTAACAGAAAGGAGCGTAGATGGAGATGAATAGCAACCCTCCCTGTTGTGCAGCTGGCAGTTGATGGAGCTGAAGCATGGCCGATTGGCGATGATTGGGTACAGACAAGTGTGCAGATGCGGCGTGGGTCGCGAGCAGTGGTGCATGGCTTCGTGTGGTGTGCAGGTTTTTGGGCATGGTGGTCCAGCAGCTGCTCCGTCCAGACGAATCTATTGTCGAGATGACCATCAACTGGGCCAAGACCCTTGGTGAAGGACAGGGCATCACTACCCCTGCAATCGATGCGATCCTCAAGTAGTCAGTGGGATGGACATTGTCGGCAGAATAGACAGCGTCCGGATATCAGTGCTATCACGATTTGGACGAGACAGAATGAGAAGTCTGTAGATACCTCGTGGGTGCGTTTGAGGATGATTTTTCGTTACAATCATCTGTGGAACATTCACGAGTGTGGCAAGACTCCTTTGTGACACTTCAACTTCTTGTAAGTGCTGGTTGTCGAGGTATGCCGGTTGACAGAAGGAAAAGGGAATCGAAAAGGTGAAGCGTCAGGAGAAGTCCACGCCGTCCCCACCCTTCTCCTCCCCGCAGAAAATGAAGAAAATGCGGGTGATCCAATTTGCACTTGTGGCAAGACTTCCTTCTCTCTATGCCGTCGCATCTCGGCTTGTGCATCGTCCGTTTCATCCCTACTTATTCCATCCGCACACCTTCACAGCATCGTTGTGGAGCTGAAGAGTTTCAGCGGCTGACCAGACGACATTCTGTTTGCTGTGCCCCTTGGACAATTTGGGTGAAAGAGACGATTTGGGGGAAAGCCCGCGGTAGTCAAGGAAAACCGTGGCGAGCCGGTGTCACCCCGGTGTTGCAAGACCATTTCCATGAATGCTTCATGTGTTCATGGGAACGCTGATGAATGAATGAATGAATGAACAACTTGCGAGCCGCCTGCTGCTACTGTCCAACTGCATCTGACGACTCCGCAACGTCCTTGCATCCGACCCATCTTTCAAGGATGAGGCGCCACTTCCTTGTTCTTGGATGCCACTTCCTGTTCTTAAAAGTGGCGCCAGCTGAGGATGAGACTTATTCAAATGCAGAGAAGCAAACACATCTCTTTACTCTGATGGGAGAGAACATCTCCCGCCACCTCCCCCCTCGCTCATGGCATCTCCTCGAAAACGCAACCGGTGGCCATCATGGCGTCCGCCGGCAGTCGGACGGACCCGTTGGGCAGCACGGCACTGACGGAAAGGGACATGAGGAACATCGAGGCTGCGTATGGCACTGATTGATCAGTCATGGAGGATCATGACGAGAAGTTGGGTTTGGTTCCGATCACGACGAGGCTGGGCGTCCACCGATCAGTCTGCTCGGAGAGGAGGGGTCGGTCGGTGGAGGAGAGGAGGAGGGATCGTGTGTTTCGGGCGATAGAGGTGGCGGAGATATCGGATATGCACCTCGTTGAAGGCACCTTCCTGACCCAGCCTTTTTTGAAACCTCTTTCAAATATTTGGGAGAGGAGGAGGGATCGTGTGTTTCGGGCGATAGAGGTGGCGGAGATATCGGATATGCACCTCGTTGAAGGCACCTTCCTGACCCAGCCTTTTTTGAAACCTCTTTCAAATATTTGGGAGGTTTCAAAAAAGGCTGGGTCAGGAAGGTGCCTTCAACGAGGTGCATATCCGATATCTCCGCCACCTCTATCGATTCGCTCAAACAAAAATTCATTAGACAATAATTAGAGGGAAATTTTAAAAAGACCCGCCACACACACACACACACACACACAGGCACACAGGCACACAGGAAGGCGTATCCACCCATCCATCGGCCACAACACATAAATCCATAGATATACACATACATACAGCCAGACAGTGCCGGCAGACACACCACATACATACATGAGACACAGCACGAGACACAGCACATACATTCACATACAGACACGCACACAGTCCGGCACATCAGTCAAACCATCCATCCATCCATCGGACACGAAACGTATACACAAACACATACGTACAGACAGAGAGACCGACAGACCGACCGACCGACCGACCGACCGACCGACAGACAGAAAGGGCAGGCAGGTACATCAGCCAATCAATCCATCTATCAATGCTTTTCTTCATTTTTTCCGAGTGTCTCGGTGCTGTGCCGAGGGTTCTTTTCGGCATGGGAGCGATTCTAAAAATCGCAAACCCAAGGGAGAAGCTTTCAACGAGGTGCGGATATGCGAAGAAAGTCCATCCACCCCAAGACAGAGTAGTGTCATTTGTGTTTTATTTGTGGCGAGAGTAGATCTTGGTGTTGCGACAACCAATAGACTATAGTCAGAGTTGCACCTCTGTGGGCCGACACATCATTTTTCCAGACCGACACATGATATGCACCACACTGTACCTTCAGACGGACTGTACGTTCCTCAAACAGCCACTCACGTGGCAAAGAATGTTTGTCAGACCTGCGAATTTAACCGATAATCGCGCGCTCCGCCAGTATCGCTGGCTAGGGGAAAGTTCAGATCCGCACCGACCTAGTAAAGAAATAACCGCGCAGGCACTGCCATTCAATCGAGCCTACACACCGGGCAGCCCACCCAGCCGATGAAAAGGCAATGTGAACCGACCAGGTCAGAGCCTTGCTGTGAACCGACCGGGTGAGAGCCTTACTCGCACCAAGCAGCAGCTCCCCACTCGCTCTCCTTCATTCTCAACTGTCACCCCTCCAACAGCCCACTATCCACTCGCTCCTTTCTCGGCAACCAAGGCACCGCCACGGACCGCTCAATCCACTCTCAATCCACTCTGGTTCGCGAGATGTCCTTCACTCAATTCTGTCTGACGACAACCACTGTCTGGCAGTGCCTTGCTGCTTTCTCTGCAGCGGCTGGACAGACAGGCTGGACAGACAAGCACCAGGCTACTAGCAACTGAAGTGTCACTCAAAGACCCTTGATCACTCAAACAGCCGTCTTCTCACTTGCTCTGGTTCGCGAGATATGTATCACACAAGTCTGTACAGAGACACGCACTACCTGCCTGCCTGCCTTCTCCGCATTGACTGGGCAGACAAGCACCTGGCTGACTGCAACAAAGACAAAGCAAAGACAAATCATTCACTGCTACACCAGCGTCGACCGCCAGGCGATGCTCGACGAGCTCGACACAAAGTGGCCATCCCTCGTCGACTTCTTCTGGGTGAGCTCAAAGGGTTAGCGTAAGGTGGGATGTCGAGAGGTCGCCTGGGCTGGCAGCTGCTCTTCATCACGTAGCTCGCTGCACTTCCTACAGTTCCCGAAGGTGACGGAAAACACGATCGTCCGCTGGCTCACCGTCCATGCAGATGAATCCTGCATCGGCTCTTTCGTCCTGGACTTGTCGAGCAGGAGAAACGAAGCCAGTGCAATCGCTTCTGTCATACACAGAGAATAAGCTGCACCCTGCCGTCTTCGCGCAGGCGGCAGCACACTGGACTAGGCCATCATCGGCCGGAACGTGCATTGCGAATGAGAGAATGCCGCCTTCATAGCGCAGCCCTTTCTCCCACACGACGGTCGTGCCAGCTTCGCAGACTTCTTTGTGTTCGTAGCGGTTGCGCTTGGTGTCCCGAGGAACCGGGACCACGATGCTGGCATTGGCTGGTGTAAGAGAGAGGGCAAGGTATGACGCATTCACATCATCTCCCTCGACAATGATGGCTTTGTCGGGGCGGAAATGGGCGTAGTTCCGGTCAAACGTATGCGTGCCTGCTTCCCACCGAGAGCTGTTGAACGAAGTGAAGTCATCAGCCCACTTCAAGGAAAACCCTGAGGGATTACCATCATACAGACAGACAGAAGCGAATGAACACCATGTTCTCTCTTTCCCTTTCTCCTTCCCGACCCTTGGAAATGGGATCATAGTCATACACCTTCACGTAGTCGTAGTACACGGTGAGCGGAAGCTTAGTATGTTTCTCATCGAATACTCCGGCCCAGTTTAGTGCTGGATCGACGGGCCACAAGGACATCCGAAGGTTCATTGTCCCGTTGAGCTGTGACACTTCAGGGCTGCACTCTTCCGCGTCTGCTCCGGGAGCATCGCAAGAGACGACACGACGCATGCGTCGCTCATCAAAATACCATGAGACATGATCGGGCGTCCACTCGACAGCGAAGTGGTGGAATCCTCTTTTGATAGCTTTCGTTTGTGCCGCTTTCCGTCCTGGCCTACCGGGTGCGGCGAAAAACTTCTCAGACATACTGCGCTCCCCGATGGCACCAGATATCATGTTAGTCTGGATGGGCTTGTCGCTGTGGATTCCCATACCGTGGACCTCGAAATCGATCTCTTGCCAGGACGCCCCCTCCACCTTGTCGCTGTCGTTCTTGAAGAGGAAGAACGTGGCCACAGTGCCGTCAACCTCTATACTCGGGAACAGGCGCGTTTCAAAGCGTCCATATTTGAA
>CDMY01000856.1:0-11336 GCA_001179505.1 Vitrella brassicaformis | reverse complement strand
CTGCAGTGCTGGCACGGCTCCACTGGAAAGGCACAGAATAAGCTAACGCGAATGCCGCTATGTAGAGCGTATTAGTCACAGTGAGACAGACCATTGCCAGCTGAGTGAGTCAGTGTACGTCAAGGTATTTTTGGTTGGAGCGTAGCGTAGTCATGTTTATTCTCGCGTTGTGTTGTGTGGTGTCTGTCATTGAGTGGTTTTTATTTCATGAGTGAGTGTATACGTCAGTTTGTCCCGGACAGACACGCGTAGGCAGTAAGGTGCGTCAGGCGTCAAGTCAAGTACTTTTCCTCACGATTGGCACGAACGAAACGTCCCACCCCAGAAACACGCGCCGTCAGTGGGGTAGAGCGATCGTGAAACCAATCCTTGCCCCCACAGCCGGCCCCACTTCTCCCTCAGCTCTCTCCCCGAAAGAACAGATGGGGAATATCTTACCCAAGCGCAAGAACAAGAAATGGGGCTGGCCCAGGCCCTGTAAGGAGTACATCGACAAGCTCAAGCGGAGGTGCCATGCGCCCCATCAGTCATCGTCGTTGAATGCCCGGGCCCTCCACACGAGCTCGTGGCGAGGTAGGTATGCAGAGCCGTTCAGACAGGCTGATTGCCATGCATGCGCCCACCTGCCTCTTCGTGGGCGACATCTTTAGAGTACCTCGAGCGAAAGTGGACTGCACGGAGCATTGTGGAGTGTAAGTGACGTGATACTAGGCGGGTGTGGGGGATGTCTGACAGAGCTTTGTATGGATGCGATGCGTCTTTGTGTGGCTGGCTGCAGGCACTCCATATGCCGAGGCCTTGTGGGTGAGTGCCGCCTTGGCGGCTTCCCAGTTCGCTGCCGGCCTGGCAATGGCTCTCGAGAGCGGCAGGGTGTGGTGTGGGATGATGACGCCCGCTGATTTCTGTATGCAAGTGATGCTTGCGTGGATCAGCTGCATGGCCCACCCCATCCACCAGCTGATGCAGGCCGCCAGTGACGACATTCTGACGCTGGTGCAGCGGCATGAGCGAGCCAAGATCATCGTGACTTCAGAGAAGAAAGAGGAGGCGGGGCAGCAGGAGGCCGGGGAGAGACGCCGGTTCCTGGACCGTCTGGTGGGAAGGGTCAAGGGGCACCTGGCCGTCATGCATGGAGCCTTCTTGCGGCTGTATGCCTCGTCGTTCCCATTCCACCTGACGACGGGCAAGAAGGACCGTGCCATGAGGGTGCTGGTGTCGTATTTCTTTACCACACCCGGCGGCCGAAAGGCGAGCCGCAACACACATACTCCCGAGGAAGGAACATCACGGCGGCCTTCTGTGGAATGTGCTTTCTTCTCAGGTCGTGTCACTGTATCGGGAGGCGTATTTGAGTGAAGACGAGAAGACACAGGAGACGCTGCAGCAAGGTGTGCAGGCTTTGAAGCCTGATGCCGGATGGACCTGCCCCTCTACCCCTCTCGCCTGTGTGTGCAGCGTCATGTCTCTTCACCTCGCCGGAGGCCTGTGGGGTGGACCCCCACTTCTGCGTCCCGCCGTCCTCGCCAGGCCCCGCTCCTCCCCTCTGGCAGGACATCGTCGCCTCCCCGCTGCCCCTCCTCACCCCACACATCCCACACGCCTACGCGCATCAGAAGTCGCTCGCCGCATCCATCTGCAGCCAGGACACCTCTCCGCTCATGCGCAAGAACTGGCGAAGGAACAAGGTGTTTGTGCGGCCGAGAGCGGACAGCCATCTGCGGAAGAACCTGCTGAGTCCTGTTGTTGCGCCACAGTCGGCTGCTGCTGCACCAGCTGCTGGTGGAGCTGGTGGTGGTGTGGGCGTGAAAAGACATGCGCCCCCTGCTCCGCCCCACAGCGGGATCGCTTTGCCCTTTGCCAACGCGATTTGGTGACAGATTGGTCGTGCACGGCGGCCGTCAGTGACCATTGTGTGTCTCTCTCTCTGTTTGGCACCTTCATGCAATGCAGGCTGCTGGGGACTCTTTCGCACCTGGACACGCCAGGACAGAAGCTGGCGGCGCTGCAAGGGGTGGCGCGTCAGATAGAGGTTGACGTGCAGGAGGCGCGACGGACCGAGGGGGGCTCCAGTGACAACATGCTCACCGCTGCATCGGCCACACGGCTGATCGACGCTGACAATCTGGTGCCCCTCTTCGCCTTCATGCTCTGCTGGGTAAGGCATGAGACACACACACGCACACACACACACACACACAGAGAGAGAGAGAGAGAGAGATGAGGCCTGTGGTCTTTTTGTGTGCCTGCCTGCCTGCCTGCCTGCCTGTCCTGCCTGTGTGCAGTCCGCTCCGTCGACCATCGTGTCTGACTGTGCATTGATGACGAGCTTCGTCACAGAATCGCAAAACAAGAGCGAAGAGGTCAGTGAGTCCGTCATGCGATGCTGCTGCGGTGTTGTGATGGACGCCCGACGCGTGTGTGTGTGCGCGCAGGGGTATTTGCGCTCGACGCTGTGGGCTGCTCTCGAGTGGATAAGAAGTGAGGTTCGCACGCATTTCTCTAACCCTCATGCTGTTGCATGAAGGAACCGGGCGGGCGGAGGGAGGGAGGGTCTGGCAGTTTTGTGCGTCGCTGGATGGGTGCATTTGCTCTGCCGTATGCCAGCACGCCGGCAGCGATTGATTTGAGAAATGGAGGCTGCAGCGATGACGACCGGTGTGCTGTACTGTATGTGTTCGATCACGTCGGTCACATGACATGTATGTGTTAGTAGCGGTTTCGCTCGCACACACACATACGTGTCACTCAGTGACACGTGTGTGGCGACACGAGACGGCATACATTCTTACACACGTGTACTAGTTAGGAGTGTACACTAATTATCATGCAATCAACACACTCATCCATCCATCCATCGCCATCCATGCTGCAACACGATCAACAACCGCCATCACACAACCAAAAAACGACTCGCCAGCCGCTCATACTCTCACTGCAGCGTGGCTAGCAGGAGGGTGGCCTTGGCACCACCCTGCTTTTCTTCACTCTCGCCCCTCTCCGTCTCAGTCTTTGGCAGCTGGTTGTCGGGGTGGTATCTGCTGAACCGGCCAAACGACCGACTCACTTTGTGCTGGACACACCAGTTGGAAGGCAGGAATCGGGGCTTCATCGTCTCCACGAAGTGGGCGCGAAACCGCCGGATGAGGGCGCCTATGTCGTCGACGCGCTCGGCAACGACCTGGGGAAAGGGAAACACACCACACACATGACAGTGAGAAAGTGAGCGAGAGGGTGCAGTCAGTCAAAGCGATCGGTTCCTCACCTTGCCGTGGTCATACCGCATGCTCTTGCCCTTGTTGTCGACCGTTCCATCCCTCGACCCATCGCTGTCAGACCCCTCCCCCGTCCTATATCGACCAGCCTTCCCTGCCTCATGGGCGGCGGCAATCACTTCGCCACTCACAGTTGGCTCCTCCTCAAACAGCACCTTGCGAATGCCGCTGCTGAGGGCGTCGAGGCCTTCCTGGATGTCGGCAGGGATGGCGGAGTCAGAGCCGGCCTCTCTCTCGCTGTGCAGGTGGTCCCTCCACTCGAGCAGCTTGCTCTTCAGCTCTAGGATGCGATCGAGCGGCATCGAGTCGCCTGACCTGCACAGGCAGATGGCCACATCAGAAAGGTCCTAGGCCGAAAGGCTGTTGTATGCTGGTGTGCTGGTGTGGCTCACTCACCTGAGTAGGGCAGCCGCCGCGCGTCTGGCCGCACATGCGCGGGCTGACTGCTTCCGATGTTCCTCGTTCGACCAGTTGAGGGGGGCCTGCAGAGAGAGCAACCAAAACACACGGACAGTAGGATGCAGTCCACACTTTTCCGGTGCTGCAGGTGTCCTCCTCACCTGGTACTCGTCCGCCAACTGCTGCTTGAGCTGAAACACGTGTTTGCTCGCCTCTTCATGGCACCTGCACACATAACATACAACGCGACATCATAATTACATTACATTCATCTACATGTGTGTGCTCTGTGGAAGATGGCTCACGTGACGCATAATAGTATGACGTCGTGGCTGCCATTGCAGCGGTACTGCGGCGGGAAATGGCAGCGGTAGCAGGTGGGCACCGCGTGGTAGCGGAGGAAGTTCCTGGCGACCCCGCACACCACACACCTGTTCTCCTTCTTGCTGGCGTAGCAGGACTCACTCGACCGCCCAGCTGCCCCCGCTGCTGCGTCCTGGTCGTCGCTGAAAAGGCTGCCCTCGCCGTCTCTCTCCTCCTTCCGCCGTGCACTGGAGAAAAAGACAAAAGGGCAAGTGGATGCGATGCACGTGGGTGACCTGTATAGAAAGGCTGGCTGGCTGTGTGTGTGTGGCTCGCCCACTTTCGTTCGGCCTTTTGGGTGGCCGCTTGAGTGTCCCCGTCTTCCTGCCCCGTGGGCTCGAACAGCAGACGGATCCGCAAGGGGCTCTGACACAGACGAAAGAAAGAAGGGTTGCAAAACGATGGATGTACGTGTGTTCATTGCATGGATCGCACTTACGTCGCACTCTTTTCTCGCGAGCTGCCGCTTCACGTACCAATTGGCCTGAACACACGAGTACCCATTCACACGCCGCAGGTGGACCAGTGTCTTTCCCTCCCCACAGACAGACAGACAGACAGACAAACTTTTCGTTTGTCGCAGTGACAGAGCACCAATCCGTCGGGCGTCAACACCTCCACGTTCTCATACACGGGCTTCTTGGCGCTAAACAGGCTGACAAAGTGGAGGTACCGGGCCCGCTTGAGCACTGGCAGCGACCGCACTCGCTGCTGCAGAGTGGGCGGCTGCCTCGCCAGCTCCCGCTCGAACTCACTTTGTGACCCAAATGGGGCATACACCTGCGTGCAGTGCAAAGTCGCTGGTGCGATGCGATGGCGCATAATATAATTGATGCTTACCCGTTCCTGGTCCATGTTGCCGCGTCCCGGTACGCCAACGTCCCGGCAGATCCATCCCCACTGCCCCCGCCTTCCTGCCCATCGACCCGCTGGGCCCTATCTCTCGCCGGCAGCGCTCTGCCAATGGCATGATAGAGCCGCAGCAGCCCCACTATCGACACACGCGGCGAGCTGTGCGTCCACATCGACCGCACGTTGTCCACGATAAACGCCGCCCGAGAGAGAGGTGGAGAAACAGACCACTCAAACAGCAATTGGTTAGGAACGATGCTCTCGGGCGGCTCATCGCGGGTGCGTGCGATGTCGTCACGGACGGCGAAAAGTCGACGGAATATCTCCTCTGCCATCGGCGTGAGGTGAAGCTCTTGTCTGCCACGCGAGAGCTCGCGAAACGCTGGAAGGTGGGCTGTGGGTGAGAGGGGGGGCGGGGGCTGATACTCCCGAATGACCACTCTCCTGCACCGTCTGGTGAAATCCGCGATGACGCGACGCGTCAGAGATGACTCCTCATTCATCTCATGAACAGCATCGTCATCGCCAAATAGATCCGCCTCGTCGCCATCCCTCGTGCGGTCGACATCGTCCTCGCTATCCACCTCTTCCTCATCTCCCTCACTGTCGATGCGGATGCTGTCCTGGCTGCTCTTGCGGTGTGCGGCACTGTCCTTCACCTCGAGGAATCGCCGACAAATCATGACAAACTCCTCACGAGATTTCACCGGCTGACGGGTGCGGCCTGAGTATACCGTAGGAAGCATCAAACAGCTGACGGCTGCATTCAGTCTCTGTCGCTGGCGTTACTTTCGGCAGTCCTGGCTGGATCGGTGAGGTGTCCTCTTCTGCCTCTCCTCTGTCGAGAGCAAAATGCAGCGGAGAGCGCTTCAAGGCCACGATGCTGGACAGCGCCCCCAAAACTCTCCCCTCTTCATCGGTCACACTCTCCCTCTCGCCCAGCTGCCCATCCTTGCTCGGCAAGCCGTCCAAGCTGACACAGAAACACACGAGGAACGACCCACCGTGTGTTTGCCCGGGAGGCAGGCACATGTATGTGTGTGATGGCTACAGACCTGTACATGGCCCAGAGCAGAGCGGCAGCGAGATGAGGGAGAAAGCGCGCGTCGATCCGAGCATACTGCAACTGCTCGTCCGTGAGCGGCCGACGCGACCAGTCGGAACACTGCACACACGCGCGCAATGGAAGCGGTCCTCACGGACGGATGTCTGTGTTGCTCACTTGCATGGTCTTCTTTGCGGTTGCGTTGAGATGGAAGTCGCAGAAGACAGACCACAGCTGGGGCAGATCCGATACGCCACCTGCAGACATAACACGCCCACACAGATGCATGGGCTGTGCTGAGAACACGGCCACACAGATGCATGGGCTGTGCTGAGGGCAGCCGCCGTGCATTCGGGCTTACTTGATAGAGCTCTGCAGGCCTGGTGAGTGTCGAACACATTGACGACCGACAGAGCGAAATCTGAGAGGGCCTCACAGCCGCAGAACATATCATGCCGTGGCACTTGGGCGGCTTTGCACACCCGCTCCCACAGCCACCCCACCCACTCACCTCGCTGCAGCCACATGATGTCATTCTCGGCGGAGTGAAAGACCTTCAGGATCTTCTGCGACTGAGCATACAGCACACGTCCATAAACCATCGTGTGTGCGTCGTCGACCAGTCACGCACTTCCGTACCTCAAACAAGGGCCTGAGAAGGCGCGCGATTGCGGGCCGGACACCCTCCGCTATTGCATCCACGATGATGTCCACCGTGCCGGTCGACAGCTGCAACAGACACACTCGGCCGTGGTAGCCTCCCGTGCCGTGCTCTGCACACACCACAAAGAAAGAGGCAGAGGCTGCATTTATTCATTGTCTGTGGCGGTCACTGTAGCAATGCATGGCATGCAGCCGACCGATATCGACTCCGATCTGATGAGGCAGATGACAGACAGATGGCAGGCCAAGCAGCTAAGTGCACAGATCACATGCACATGCCTGTGGTTTGTTTCACTCACCACGGGAGCAGCCATGAGGAATCTGACGCATGCCTTGAGCTGCAGCGCTGTCGTCACCACCACGAGCCCCACCCTCCACCATTCATGCTCTGACTTCTCACCCGCCAGCCGCTTGAGCAACTCATGCCACTTGACGCCGCACCAGTCGAAGGGCTGCTCCAAAGCGATGCGCACCTTGTTGGGGTGCACGAAGGGCCGCAAAGGCGAGCGCTGCCGCCTGTGCTTTGTCCGCGGGAGGAGGGCATGGACCAGAAGAGCAGCGGCGATGAGTGTCAGAGGCGTGAGAATGAATGGATCAGACAGGGCCCGGTAGATGAGATATGTGGTGAGGCTGTTCGCATCTCAAGAGGGGGCAGAGATCACTCCGTGAAATGGAACCTGCGAGCTGAGCCCGCTCGTTCCGAGCGGACGGATAAGCGATTGTTGGCATAGCCACAAGCAGCGCGTTTTGGCAGTGCAACGATGGACCCAGCCCTCACCGTGGACAGGCTCCCTCAGCCATACCGTAAGCCCTCAACCATCAGGCGTTTTCCATCAGCAACGCATCTTGTTGGTTGTGCCTTCTCATCATGACAGGTCTCATCCAAAAGGTCATCACCGCTGTGCTCCAGGTGCCATGGCATCGCACGGACAAACACATACATACAGGAGAGTGTCTTTGTGACCTCTGGCTGTGGGCGCTTCTTCCCGTTGTGTGCACGAGCAGAATGTGGATGAAGGCATCGAGGAGATTGAGAAAAAAAGAGGGGCCCATGAGAACGAGCTGTCCCTCCCCGCATGGTCACAACTGCTGACCGTCACTGGCCGCTTCAATGCTGTCGCGGGACCGCTGCTGCCCAGCGATTGGCCGGTTCCAGCATCATTTGGGAGCGGGCTGCCCTCTTTGGGACGCATGTGTGATTGGGCGGTGGGCGGCACATCGGAGGGAGAGCTGTGTCTGATTGATATGGCCATCGCACCATCACCACCGGGGAGGCTGAGCCCTGACAGTGTGGCGTCTGCTGTGCTTGAACGTCGGCCGGCGTTCGCGGTCGAGAGCAGTGCCTCTGTCTCATCTTCAGCCCCTCCACGGACAGCCAATGCTGACAGCCCTTCAGGTGGCGAAGGCACAGCAGCTGGAGAAGCTGAAAAGAGTGCTGTGGGGGGAGTGTGGATGATCCGAACGTCCAACCCGAGCTGGCTTCATGCTAAGGGGCTGCCCGAGGGAGGGTGGGCCGAAGGAGGGTGGACACCACCGTGTGTAGCGGTGTTTCCGGCGTCGAAAGTGCCCTATTTCACAACAAGTGGGGAGGAGAAGAGAGAGGGAATGCTGGCTGCAGCTGTTTATTGCGTTTCCACCAAACAACCCTTTTTCCGGCCGGTGTGCCGTGTCGTGCCGGAAGGTGAAGGGCTGCTTCTGCCAGAGGTGACAAGCGAGCTGCCTGTCGTGTGCGAGGCTCGCTTGAGTGCTGGCGAGAACAACCAGGTTACCAATGATACAGAGACACCAATCAAACGCCACTGTCACTGTTCCGCTGCTTTGTCGTTACAGCTGTTGGTATGTGAGTCGTCGACCCATCAGTATTGGCTATTCTCACTCCCCCTCCCCGACACACCACTTCAAGACCGCACATTGGGGGGCCGGGGAGCTTCGTCGAGTCCGCTGTCGTCCACTCACAGAGACGCCGAGCCAGCCGACCTCAAGGCAGGATCAATCGCAGACTTGGGGCCCTCCAGAGAGACGAAGCCAGCAGAGACCAAGCCTGTAGCCACCGTCACGACACCTTTTGCGATTGTGCCCGATCCCACGTCAAGCCCTGAAGCACCTCTATCAGTCCATTCCCATGATTCACCTTTTCTCTCTTCCCCCCTGCCTGTCTACGGAAGTGGTACAGAAGAGCCTGTAGCTGGTCAGGCTGGTCAGCAGAACGTCTTCTGTGTGACTAATGTTCATCTTTTGCATCCCAATCGCCCACCGATCAGCGACAGCTGCCGACGGGGCGGGCTGCGTGATGGGGCTACGCGGGCATCTCCATATATCATTGTGGGTGCGCTGGGACGTCCACTGGTATTCGCCTTCGCTGTGCCACCACAGCAGGTGATGAATGGCTTTTGTGAGAGTCCGCATAAGTTCTCTGTCTCTCTTTTGGTGTCTGCAGGAGGACGCTGCCAGCCCGCTTATGTTGGCTGTGCGAGAGCGGTGGACCCTAACATCTCCCCTCAGCTGTCCGCCACTTGCAGGCGGCAACCACTTCGCGGTTGGTCTGGAGTCTGGCGCGCCACTCATTTTCGACTCCGAGACGCTAGCCTTGGCTGCGGTGGGGAGACGGCACTACTCGAGAGTCACTGCTATGACGTTTGGCCCGCCTGGCAACCGCTTGCTCATCACCGCGGGCACAGATGCGCACGTCCATGGGTATGCGAGCGCATCCGGGGTTCTTTTGTTTCGGCTGTCCTTCACTCCCCCTGGCAACCCCCCTCCAGTTATTCACGTGTCCGCTGTCTTCACAACTTTGGCCTCGCCCACCCCATCTTCGTCCGTCAACACACATACAGCTCCCCTGCGCCTGTCGCCCACGGAGAACGGCGAGAATGTGCCGGTCCAGAACCTGTCTGTCGACAGCGGTGAGCCCTCTGTGGCTCGTCCCATTGTGGTGGGGCTGGATGCGAGGGGTGAGATGCGAGTCATCGATGTGGCCAGGGGGACGAAAGTGAGAAGCCATGGCGAGAGAAAGTCCGAGCAAATGCATGATGCATGCTGCTGTGCTGTGTCTCATGGTTCCCCGTCCGCAGGTATGCAAGTATGCCAGGAGCGCCTCCAGGTCGACCACAAATGCGCCTGCTTCGTCTTCTGAAGCCGATCTCCCAGCTGTAGATCCTTTCGCATTCCCCTCTACATCACATCGCCTACGTCGACTTACGCCTGTTGTCGGCCGGCATGGTGTCTGCCTTGCCACAAACATAGAAGAGCTCATCTCGCGAGGGAAAAGGGCAGCGAAAAAAGCGGATGACAAGCGAGAAGAGGACGGCACTTCGCCTGAGAGCGGGGAGGCACCAGCTGAGAAGAGGACAGAGGTGGCGGAGGCGTGTGGACCGTTGTGCGTATACCCGTTGTACGGTCCACTGCCAAAGGAGACACCATCATCGAGAACGACGTGAGACAAGGAAAGAAGGAACAATCGAAGCAGCATAAGACTCACATCACACCCAATCTCGCCATGCTGTATTGACAGTGGTACAACCTTCGCCGCCGGTAAGACAGTCACTGAGCGAGGGCCACTGCAGTTTGCAGCCGGACCAAAGGTACGCTGCGACTTGTGAAGCGCGACAGAATCTCACGTCGCTGTCTCTTCAGGCCGTCACTTCGAGATTGAAGGCGGTCCCAAGCGGAACAAGAGGTGAGCAAGGCTTTTCCAAATGTACCCTGGCGCCCGCGAAAGGCCTAAGTATGCAATCTCTTGGCCACCGATCCTGCAGGAGCTAAGACCGCCCGAGCTGCGCCCTCGCCCGTCCAAGTGGCTCTCACAGAGGCAAACATCAGGCAAAGTACGCACTCACACATAGCACTCACGTCTCTCCTGCCCCCATCCTACCATTTTGTCACAATTTTCTCCTGGCAGTCGAAGCCGAGCAAGCGGGTGGCAAGGCTGCTGCTGCCAGGAAATGGGAAGAGACGCTTCAAGAGGCCGAAAAGAATGCCAAATTCCGGTCCGAGCCGTCCAGCAGCACGCAAGTCTCCACTGTCTCTCCGGACCAGTCACCATCGGTGGCGTTGGCGGGTACCATGGCGGGTGCCCGATCGCAATCAAGTGTCTCGTTTCGGAAGGGCGGCCCATCCATTACCCATGCTGAAGATGCCAGGCACACACGGAAGGTAAGGCAGGATGGGACGCACAAAGACATACACAAGTACATTGGAGGTGTTCGATTTGTTCGCAGTCTGGTGACGGAAGAGGCTGCCGAGACTTCATGCGTGGCCTTCTCAACGAGCGGGGGTACCGAGAGGTAAGGAAGGGATTTATTATCGCTGTCGCCATACATCGATCCATCAGAGGAATGTCACTCGTTGCGCAGGTGAATGCGAAGCGGTTGGTTGATGCATTTATGCAGGTGAACCAATGAACACATGTTGGGTGACTCTGTGCCTGTCGGACGGGCACAAGTCGCTCTTCGTTCGGACAGCTATCCCCATTGATTAACGAACTAACGAACGAAGAATGTGTTACGGACCAACCGAATAAGCTAAGCTGTGGTTGTCCATCTGCGGGCCGCATTCACCATTTCCTCAACAGAATGTCGAAGATGGTTGGTTGGTTGGTTAGTGTGTTTAACGAGACTCGTGTCTGTAACCCCGGAGGGATCCTGTTGTCTCACGCACTAAACTAGCAGCATGTACATGCAAAGCATGCATACGGCCTGTCTACCCCTCCCTGCACTGGCACCGGCGGACAAACAGATGGCAGC
>CDMY01000855.1:0-15173 GCA_001179505.1 Vitrella brassicaformis | reverse complement strand
GGGTCCATCATGGGCATAGCCAGCCCGCCAAGCAACACACGCACGAGAGCTGCCAACGCTCACCGAGAAGGTACGAAACAGTGGGACAGGTCTGCTAGCTAAGCGTGCAGAAACCCTGCTAGGAAAACCCAACACCCCTTCTCACCTCACGGCGAAGCTGAGAGGTGGACAATCATGCAGCGCCGGGCTATCCAGATCTACGCCTTTCGTGGCTTTTCAACCGGTTTTCTTGCGGCTTCGTGGCTCTTGCGTTGAATCTTGATGTCCTGCGTCTCATCCACGTTCCTTCCCGCAGATCACACTTCTCATCATGGCCGCGCGCCGACACTTGAGTGATCTGACCAGCGACCTCGACGACATTTGCGCTTACGAAGCACAGCGCCAACGAGCTGTTAGCGCCCTCATCCGTCGCATCCGAGCGCACCCCTACCGCACCCGCTTCGTCCTCCCCCTGCACGCTTCCGAGCCCACCCCACCCCGCCTCCGCACCCGCGAACTCCCTCGCTACCCGCACATCCTCGACGACCCTCGCGTGGTAGCGGCCTTCGTACAGCAGATCCGCTAGACGCGCGCGTCCGTCGAGTGCATCGAGAGAAGAGAGCGCTCACGGGAGGTCATCGACCTCGAGTCTCCCAGTGAGAGCGGGGACGAGGCACCCGCACCGGCACCGCAACCTCGAGGTCGAATCGTTCTCCGCCCACCTCCTCCCCCTCCACCGGCACGACAACCCGTCCCCACTCTCACCCGACGTGCACCAAACGCACCGAACGCACCGATCGCCCGCCCGGACCTGGACGGCAAAAACGAGGACGAGGTCAAGAGGCCCTTCGTGCCGCGGTCCTATACCAACCACAACTGATGGCATCGAGGGAGACGTCACGTCTGAGGGAGGATTTTTGTGAGGGCCACAAGGAGCCCAGGCACCCCACGCGCAGGGACGGGTCTATGCCGCAGGCCTCGCCTTCTGCCGACACGATATACAAACCCAATGAACAACGCTCATTGACTGCGAACAAATGCATGCCGCACACTGCAAACAAGCGTGAGACATGCATCATGATACATACATTCACAAAATCCAGATCCAGCCAGCCACCTCACAGCCCGGAGCGGGGCGGGTGTGTGGCCTATATGGCCCGCGGCTGACGAAGTCCTCGGGAAACGCGCTGGCCCTCCGTGGCCCTCTGGCGGCCGCCGCGCGTTGTGCACGACTCGCCACTTGAAACGCGTTGTGCTTCATCAGCTCGACGGACAGGAGCTGGCTCCAATGGTTGATGATGCTCTCTCGGAAAGCTGTGTCCTCCTCCGTGGGAATGGACGTAGGGCGGTGCTTCCGCTTGGCGAGCATCTTGAGAAAATCCATGGTCTTCTCTCCCCACCTGCCGAATGTCTCCGCCGCAAGAGGCACAAAGCGGAAGCCGGCAGCTTGGGCGGTTGGTCCATACTTGTCGATCTTGTCTTTCTCCGCAAGCTGAGCCATCTTGCCACGCGCACTGCGCCGGTTGACTGTCCGGTGGAAGGGGATGGGGGAGTCATCAGGCCGGCAGGGATGGGCGATGGTGACGTCGAGCAGGTAATCACTGCCGTCGATCACGCAGTAGATGTCCATACGCTGGCTGTTGGGGTTGTCGTCGGATGGGGTGATGCCGAGGCTGTGCAGAGGCACCTCCATATTGGAAGGAACATCTGCCTCAGCCAGGATGCGAACAAACAAGTTGCGCATATTATTGTGTCTCGTGACCCGCTCACGGCCGGTGTGACACACGTAGAAGTTATCGCCAAACTTGTCAACCTCCCCGCCGCAGATGCATCGCTGCGTGACGGTTGCGTGCGGGAGGGCGATGCTGAGACACCCGGCGACGGCATGACGATGCTAGCAGACCTTGACTGTTATTTCGTGCCGCTTTTTCTCGGTGAACGTTGGCAGCACTTGCTTGCGTTGCTTGGCGGGCTGGCTATGCCCACGATGGACCCTTGCGTTTGGCGCTTTGCGTGAAAGCTCCTGTTCGGCAGAGATTGATTCTTCTGACCACGGTGTGTATGTGGCAGCACACAGCAACTTCGACATCATGAGCGCGTCAAGGGAATGCAGCCAAGGGCAGAAACGAAGAGCAGCCGTGTCAGATGAACGTGTAAGGACAAGAGAAGCGACCCAGTGCATCGCTCTGCGTATGCTGATGTTTTGGGCCCCTGAGCAGGCATCGGGGATACAAGAAAACAACAAAAATAGTCGATGGCAAGAAAGCATGAGGGATCTCCATCGATCCCGAGGGAGCACGCTGGATTTCTTCTGAAAAGCAGAAGGGGGGGCCTAAACCCTAAACGACAGGGCCCGCTGAGTGAATGCCAGCATTGTGGCTGTGGCCCCGTCGTTGGTCGACGACTCAGCGCAGGATCGAGAAAATACGGGTTTTCAAACCCCCATGGGAGTTTCTCCTGATTCCATTCTGCCATTTCTGCGTCATCAATTTGCCCTCCCTTTGGAGTTTTTTTCTGTCTTCGCTTAGCCGCCTCAAGCTCTCTTCCGCCCTGTAGGGCGCATCTCATGATGTCTCTCCCTCTTACTGAGCCAGAACAGGGGCTCCCCCGAAGCAACGTGTACCCACTTGTCCGAGTCCTGGAGACCTGAGAGAGTGCTTGAGTCCTTTTTTGCCATTGGCTTGTGAATTCCGCCGATGAAGACGGATACCTCCGATACTACTTGTAGGCCTTTTTCTAAGTACAAGTGTTCTAATCAATCATATTCACATTGCCTGGCTGCCTGACTTCATGCCTATCCTATTGTCTCTCCCGCGATGCATATGTATGTGTGTCCAGAGATGGGCGTTTGCGTGGCCACGCCGACGAAGAGCCGCCTAGTCGGCCTTGGAATGGGTTCAACTTGGAGCAAATGGATAGTGCAAAAAATGACGATGTGCGGGTGTACAACCGTCGGCTCACCACCGCAGGTGACTCTGCCACCGTCTTGTCAGGTGACTCTGCAACCGTCTTGTCTTGATGATGTGTGCGTCTACGATTCGTGTAATCGCAGACATTCGAGACATCGCCGGACTTCCACAAGACACAACACCTTACTATTTGGCGGAAGAGAGATAGATCGTTCACCTTCGATACATACTAAGCCACGGAAAGAATATGCATGCAGGTATGTACATATGTTCATACATTCCTGCTCGCGTGTCCGTGTATGCAGGACTTGTGGTCCACCGAAATCCATCCTGGTAGTCCGAAACCAAACATGCACCCCGGATATAGCTATATCGCGTGAGTGAGGCTTTCATGTGTATATATCACTGATTCTTCAACGTCAGTCATTCTCCGGTTTTTCCTAGCCAATCAGGTCCAAGGGAACTGTGAGCTACTTCAAAGGAGAAAGTGAGGCTGTCTACTCTCTTATTTTGCGTGACCACGATGGAAAGGCCCGACCGAAGATGGTCACTTAACATAGGAATTAATCCATCCGAATACTGCGTGTTCACGTCGTTGTGTAGGTGAAAATGACCAACATTGACGGCAAGTGGAAAGGCGTCAAGGTAACCGAGGCCTTCGTAGAACATATCGCCGGCGATTCACAGAAGTATGCCGAGGACTACTGGTGAGCTGTGTGCCGATCTGATAAGAGAATGGTCTAGAGCAGGCAAGCAAACATCAACCGTCTTGCTGTATACATAAATACACGGTCTCTACCAGGATGAAGCCGGATGGGCACCATGAGATGCAAATGGCAAGGGAAAAGGACGGAGACATAGAATGGACAACACCCGTGTGTGTGTTGTGTTATGTGTCTGGATGGTTGGTGCTTCGACCCCATCCATGCAGGAGGTCGATAGAGGTACGGGAGGCCCTCCTTGATGAGTTGCTGGGAAACTTTCCTGAAGCCCCTTGTTTCCTTGATGTCATGGTGAACATAGATGGCTACATACATGTGGCCGGTGACATGGTGAGTGATACATGAAGGCGGCGTCCTATGAGTGCACAAAGGCAACGTAGACGGCATGGTTTCTGTGCTCGTGTAGGTGCAAGTTGGTCGTGCCGGCAACAACATTTCGCAAGAGTTTTGGCGCGATTTGGTGGAGGAGCATCACATTCACCACCAGAACTTCGAGAAGACAATGGGGACGCTCCACGGCAAGTTCTGCGGCAGCGAGGCGGACATATATCGACTGCAGCAAGTGGGCGTCTTCTTCGACGAATCCTCCAGCGGCAGGCAGGACAGACACGGAGCGATCAAGCCACTTGCACGTGCGTATAGATTTATGCCATCTGCATCCAGATATGTGCCTCGCTAAATTCTTGTGGAGCTTGACAAGATGTTCATTGACAATCTGATGACCACAGAACTTGGCAGGCTCTACAGACCAGAGAATATCTTTTACCTGACGAGGGCAGCGGCAACTGCTACGCCAGGGCCTACCACACATCTGGGCTCGACATCTGCGACGCAATGACGGAGGGAGTGAGCAAAAATAGCATAGAGGGAACGCTCGCGCACGTTGGCTTATCACATTTCAGGTGCGTCGGATGGTAGAGGGATGCGATTGTCTACAGGGTGTGCAGCTCGCTCACTCCCTTGCGGGCGGGACGGGGTCGGGGCTGACCACCCTCATGCTCAACTCCATGCAAGACTTCTTCAACAAGACCTCTGGGCTGCTGGGACCTGTCCTGCAAACATTCACCCTCTTCACCAGCGAGCTCGCATCAGACATACTCGTGGAGCCATACAATGCCGTACTGGGGCTCAAAGGTCTCGTTGAGTGCTGCGATCAGGTGCACACACACCTACACACGCGGCACGGCACACCCCTTTGTCTGCCTGTGCATGTGAACGAATTTTGATCGATTAGGTGTTTCCGTTTGACAACCATGCGTTGAGCAGCATATGCCAGCAGATACTGCAGATCAACGTGCCCCGCTTCCAGCACATGGATGACCTGGTCGCCCGCGTCATGAGCGGCATCACGTGTAACTTGAGGTTCCCAGGTATCGTCGACGCAGACCTCCGCAAAATGCACACCAACCTGGTGCCGTTCCCAAAGACACACTTTCTGATCACGTGTATGTCGGAGGGGAAGCGCATGCGTATCTCACATACAACATCCTTCCCGGTTTTTCGTGTGCGTGTCGGCGTAGGCACGGCTCCCCTGTCGTTGACGAAGACGGCTCCCTATCGCACGTACTCCATCTTGGAACTCACACAGCAGATGCTGCAGCCCGAGAACTGTGTCGTCAAGTGCGACACTCTCAGGCTCGACACAGGGGTCATATCGCACGCAATGAATGCAGCTCACACACAATAGGGGATCAGGAAGGCGCCGTCTTGTTTGTGTCCTCAGGAGCATTGGCGCACGTCTCGGTTCCTGCCATCGTTTGCGACCTTTCGCGGCAAGACGGAGTACCTGGCCACGTCCGAAATCAACGATGTGCTGCAAAGGATGCCACACACCACCGTGTACGACGCGCACTTCCCCGACTGGACCCCCACCTGCCTCAGCTCGTGTATATGCACGGTGCCGCCCGCCGGCAAGCAGTTCGATCAGTCAGTGACGTACATCACCAACTGCACGGCCTTCCATGAGGTGCTCGAACGCATAGGGGACGCGTGGGACAAACTGTACAAGGCCAAGGCGCACCTATACATATACGAGGCAGAAGGAATGGAGATCGAAGAGGTATACATACAACATGAGGACAGGGGGGGGGGGGAGGGATGGGTTGCACTGTTCATTTGTGCAGATGGGCTCGTGAGACGCTCAAGGATCTGTTGAGTCGGTACCGAGAATGGGGAGCCTTCCCTGACAAGGTGGAGAAAGACGAGGCCACCAAGGAGGATCAAATGCAGATACGCAAGTGGCTAGACGTGGTAAAAGAGGTCTTTATCCCGGGAGCATGTACGAATGAATGGATGCATGAGCGAACACCTCTCCAGCCTCACCAGGGCACAAGCTCTCCCTGTGTATGGTGTGCGGTGTGTGTCTACCATATGTCTGCAGCGTCAGCGGACATCTTCATGCGAGAACGATTCTGGACCAACGTTGTGGGCATGTCATTCGCTCTCAGGTATACACTAGATGGATCCAGCCTCTGCTGTACTTGCGCCTGTCTCCTCTGTTACATGTTCATCCATCAGTCCCTCGAGCATGCGCGCCCAGCTGCAGCGGCAGCGAAGGCCGGGCTACGGCAGCGGCACACGGATTCCAGACCGCAGAAGGGACCAGTTTGCGGACATCGATGCGTCTCTCGGTGGGAGTCGTGCAAAACCATACGGAGACATCAATGTCCCCCTGGAGCCGTACGAGAGCCTCGCTGTCAGCCAGAAGGGTGGACATCCTGGTCCATCATCCGCGCCCGATGGCGACTCACCATCGGGCGATTCACCCACAGAAAACCTCACAGGAAGTCCGATGGGGGCACACGCACAGTTGGAGAAGACAGTAAGATTCAAATAGTGAGGAGAGGTGGATTCAAATGGCAAGGGAGAGACGAGTTGAGCGAGGACGCGAGCTTGCGACGTGTGACGGGATATGTCATGTGGGTGTCTGTGTGAGAATGGAGACACCCATCCAAGAAGAAAACATTATTGAGGAAAGATCAACGGAATGTCGCATCAAACAAGTGCACCCCTGTACCGAAACATCCACATATTCAAATGCACATGTGCAGAGGTACATGTATGCATGCTCTTGCCTCTGTTTCGCTGCTTTCAACCGTCGCTCCGGCCGATGAACCCATTTCTGTGTCTTCACATATGCGGTCAGGCGGAGAGACGATCGTTGAGACTGGCTGTCTCGCTGCAGGGGTGGCCATGCAGCCTCAGGCGCTGGGAGTCTCCGCGGTCCCACCCGGCTCAGGCCAGCTGTGGAGCAGAGGTCGCTACGCCTTTCCATTCTGCTGACGTTGTGAGAAAAGCGTCAAGTGGGGTACGTAGGTGCATTCACCACACAGCTAACATGTCCAGCTCAACGCACTCAAATCCCAGCCAATATGTTTGACAAGCTGAACACGTTGAGGGGGCAACGCGTCTTCATACAGCCCAAGCCAACACGCACTGCGCTCAAATGAAAGTCAGCTGTTCCTAGGTATCCCTTATGACACGAAGATCCTCGATTTGCAGAACGCAAGAGAAGTCCTTTTACTTCCCCCACTTCCCACGTCTCAAACACTCGGAACGGCATAACGGCAGACGCCATATCTCTTTCGCAAGTGCATACTAGCCGTATGTACTCACTTCCAATACGAAAGTACAGGAAGAAATACAAGGGAAAGATGAGCAGGGGCGCGATGTAACCACGGTAAGATCCAGGGCGGAAACAGAAAGCTCAAAATATATACGGCCATCGCTAACAGAACGTGTGGACTTGGAGTGTGTGTATCTGGTGAATGTCTCGGTGTGCACACCTGCACATACACGCGTGAACTTGAATTGTGATGAATGTCTGTGTGCGCACACCTGCACATAAACGCGTGGACATACACGCGTGGACTTGGAGTGTGATGAATGTCTGTGTGCGCACACCTGCACATACACGCGTGAACTTGGACTGTGTGTATGTCATGAATGTCTCTGTGCGCGCATCTGCGCATGCACGTGTGGACTTGGAATGTGTGTATCTGATGAACGTCTCGGTGCGCACACCTGCGCAAGAAGGGAGTGTCTGTACCTGATGAATGTCTCTGTGCGCACACCTGCGCATACACGTGCGGACGGACTTGGAGCGTGTGTATGCTCTGTGCGCATACCTGCGCATGCACGCGTGGACTTGGAGTGGCTTGGAGTGTGTGTATCTGATGATGTCTCTGTGCGCGCATCTGCGCATCCACGCGTATACTTGGGGTGTGTGTATGTCATAAACGTCTCGGTGCGCACACCTGCGCATGCACGCGTGGACTTGGAGTGTGTGTATCTGATGAATGTCTTGGTGCGCACACCTGCGCATGAAGGGAGTGCCTGATGAATGTCTGTGTGCGCACACCTGCGTATGCACGCGTGGACTTGGACTATGTGCACACCTGCATATGCACGCGTGAAGTTGGACTATGTAAGCATGGCCAGCGCAACGACAGGGCGCACTGCCAGGCGCTGTCGTAGCTGGCTTTCAGTCGCCCAAGCAAAGAACACGAGAAGAGGAAGATGCTTCTCGAGCTGAGGAAAAGCGTTCTCATCCCTCACGACTTTCTTGAGTATGCCAAAGGGTTTTGAGAGAGTGAGTATGCCAAAGGGTTGTCTCTCTCAACTTACGCGTCTTCTAAGAAATGCACTTAATGGAGGGAAGAAGAATATTTAGTTAGCGAACTCATACAGCCCAAGTCAGCACACAATGTAGCACTCAAGATGGAAGTCAACTCTTCCTATTTGTCTCTTGCATCACCTGAGGATCATCGATTCCGGCGACTGCAGGAAAAGTCCTCTCCGAATCTGATCCTTCCACTTCCCAATCTGTAACCACCCTAGATAGCACAAAGCGGCATACAGTATATCTCTTCCATGATACGCTGGTGTGTGTATGATACGCGTGTGTGCTTACTTTCAATGCGGTTGGCCATGAGTGCATACCCGATTGACCAGATGGTTAGGGCGATAAAACCGCGGTACATCCAGGGTGGGAAAAGTAGCGTCACACTATACACAGCCTCCACTGAGAGAACAGATGCGAGATGGAGAGAGCAAATGTATTTTGCGCTGTGACTTATTACCGAGATAGAGCCATCGGTCGACGAACATCTTTCTGCGGAAGGCGTATGATTGTCGGAGGCTTTCAGTCAAGTGGACGAGAATATAGTGCTCATCTAGTGTGACCCCTTGTAACAAGGCACTCGAATCTCCCTTAGGCCTAAAGGCACAGACGAGTTTTTCCTGTTTGAAGCATTTTTTGGCTTGACCTTTCACGTGTAGAGCCATAGTTTCGAGCGAATGCCCCGTTCTCGCTTGCCTCAATCTTATCGAAAGCTTCCTCGAATTTTTCGCGAATAGCATCGAGCTTACTGCTGACTTCCTTGAAGCAGTAGGTCACGTGCTCTCGCTCAAAGAGCTGAACTAGTTTCTGATCGCCAATATCGTCCTGTAGATCAGCAAGTGGTATCTACAGAAACGGGTCTTTCATGATGTCTCTTGCTTACAAGGATGAGGAGGAAGTTGAAGGCATGGGAATTCAAGAGAGCTTGTGCAGGGTCCTTTTCGAGCCAAAGCACCATCGGTAAGACAATGAAAAGCACAACTGTTGTTGTACTCCAGTTGAGATTCATTCCATATTTGAATTGCCTCCACTTGGCATGAGAGAGGATGAAACGCATGCATTCGGATTCAGGACCAAAATTGATCTCCAATGGCCTCAACCATCGATGCATCGGATGCAGAAATCGCCGTGCGCATAGGTAATTGTAGTACGCTTGCTGCAGTAGGTCCTGTAAGGCAGACACATTGTATGAATGTCAGGATCCACAATCGTCTTCTTCCCTCTTTTTACTACCATGATTCCATGATTGTAATTGACCCAAAAGAGCAGGGCCGAGAGGAAGCGTGCCAAATACGCTACACTTCTCTAAAACAGGCCAGACATAGTCTCTCTGTCTGGGTCAAGTTCCTCGACGATCATGGAAAGCAGAAGGCCTGTGAGAAAAGAAAGGGGGCTTTACAGACAGATTGGCGTTTCTCGTGTACAATAGCTTGCTCACCTGTGAACACAATGAGAGGCGCAATCCACTGAACACACAGTATGGCCCTATAGATGAGCCAGTAGTGAAGCGGGTGTCCATTGACGAGAAGATTGAGGTGAATAGGACGCTGAGTGGCGCGCATCGTGGCCTCCTTCGATAACGAACCCTCATGTGGGAGTAAGCATAGCCAGCTGATCAGCCATGAGCAGCAAGTGGGGCCGTGTGGTGTGGAAGGCGCCAGAGCCACTGCACAGAAAGAGAGATATTTCAGGCAAAATCATCCAGCTTCAATGTGCTTACTGTATGTGTAGATGTCTTTTCTCGTCAGGATTGCTTCACGGACATAGTCCAACTCCTCGAGGAACTGATCTTTTGATACTTGGCTGTCCAGCCTGCTGAACTTCCGCTCGTTCGCAGGCGGATCTTCGTCCTGTTGTTGATCGACGAGCTGTTCGCTCAATTCTCGCCTCAAGATCTGCGTGAGCCCAACTGCAGCAGGGGAGCCAACTGCATGGTCTGCCTCCACCTGGGGAACCGTCAATCGTTCCTTCGTTATTGCATCTTCACCACTCTCCAGCTGATTGAGTCTTGGCACGTCCATGGGTTGCCTTCATTCTGTTCTTGATACTCTCCGGGTGCAGTCAAGGGGTCGAGACTTGAGGTCTTCACGACCCCAAATGCAGGGGATCCGCCGCAATCCTGCTCTGTAGCACTGCCAGCCTCCATCCGGGTGGAATGAACTGGTGGACGCGGTTGAGGGAGGAGCAAACAACCCACCCGAGTGCCGAAGCGATTTCAGACGCTGAGGTGGTGTTTTCGGTACGTCCTCTCCGAGAAACCTACCGAAACCGACGAGAAGCAGCCGTCAAGACAGATTCAACATTCTACTGCCAGTCCACCTAGCTCCAAAGGGCGTGAGAGAGCTTCACATGCGTTGGAGCATGGGGGCGCCGTGGGGGCCTCGACATCACTTGAAGCTCGCACTGGGTTTGCAGACACAAGATCACGGAAACCGAGCTCCAGAAGGCCATAGCCATCATTCCCCATCGATTCTACTGGCAACAAACAGTGCCATATACTTCTCGAACAACAGCGCCATATACTTTTCCATCGACCAGATACCTGAGGGGGAAGCAGTTGACGCGTAGCGCGAGCGGCCTCACGGCCTCACAGAAGTCCGATGTCCACACCCACGAACGAATCTGAGGCAAAGGAGCATCGACAGGCGAAAGGAAAGAGAGGGGCCTCAACAGAATAGCCCCTCTGAACATTTGTCCTGCTGCTCTTCCTTCCCCCGTTTCCAGCTTCTGTGTGCCGCCCTTGTATGGCCTCATTCTCTCCTCAGCGACACTTGCCGTTTGCAGCGCAGAATGGGAGCATCTCGATGTCTGCAAGGTTGTCCAGCTGCCGATTGATCGGCGTCACGATCCGCATCATTCTGAGAGTAATTGGGGTGGGTGTGGATGGATTCATGCATGGAGAAAGTGCTGAATGTCTGTGTCCACAAGGACCGCAAAGCGAGCAAATGACGCTCACACGGACTGTACACGGACTCCAACGTGCGACCAGCTAGACAAGTCTCGCTTCAACAACCTCTTCGACTCCCTCCCGCCTGATGGTCGGGCCCGCAGTCGCCTTCTGAGCTGCCGCGGGCCTCTCTCGTCTGGGTGGCTGTCGGCCATCCCGTCCAGTGAGCAGAAGGCGCTGAACAACTTCCAGTATCGCCACGCTGTTGCTGAGTGCCTCGGCATCGCCCTCCTGCACGCAACTGTCTCGCAGAAATGCATCTGCGGCGGTGACGTCGACAAGTTTGATGATCACTACTTCATCTGCAACACCGGACGTGAACGGAACTTGAGACACAACAACATGCGCAACCTGTTCGTTCGCATCCTGGCGGAGGCAGATGTCACCTCCAACATTGAGGTGTCCCTGCACAGCCTCGGCATCACCCCACCCGACGACAATCCCAACAGCCAGCGCATGGACATCTACTCTGTGATCGACGGCTATGACTATCTGCTCGATGTCACCATCACCCATCCCTGCCAACCCGACGACTCTCCCATTCCGTTCACCGAACGGTGAACCGGCGCGGCGTACAGCTGCCTGGCGGTAAGGCAGCGGCTCTCGCGGAGAAGGACAAGACCGACAAATATGGCTCTCCCGCCCGCGCAGCCGGCTTTCGGTTCGTCCCCCTTGCAGCGGAGACATTCGGCAGATGGGGAGAGAAGATGTTGGATTTCCTCAAGATGCTCTCCAAGCGGAGACCCCGTCCAGCCGCAATTCCCGCCACTAAGGACGGAGTCTTTCGCGAGAGCATCATCAACCATTGGAGCCAGCTCTTGTTGGTCGAGCTGATGAAGCACAACGCTTTCCAGGTGTCCAGCCGCGCGCAGCGAGCAGCAGCCGCCAGAGGGCCCCGAAGAGCCAGCGCCTTTCCAGAAGACTTCATCAGCCGCGGGCCTTGCAGGCCCCACACCGAGTTCGCTTCGGGGCTGTGAGCTGGCAGTCTGATGCTTGCCGTGTTCCCTTTGCTGCGTGTCTCCTGCGTAGCAATGTGTGTGTTTGGTGCTTGTCTGTGTGCGTGTTGTGGACATGCTGTGTGTCAGCGGGCTCGTCCGTTTGTGTTCAGTCTGTGAGTTTTGCCTCGATTTGATTTATTGTCTTGGACTGTTTGTGTGTGCCTGTGTGCCTTTGTCTTCGATTGCATTTGTGCGTTTTCGCTTCGTTCGTATCGACTGTGTGGTTTGGAAGTTTGTCTTTGGCTGATTGGCTTTGAGGCTTGGACGAACTTCGTCGCCATTTCATGCATTTACCTTCTCAAACGTTCTAATACCTTAAATGCTCTATTAAGTGAAGACATATAACGGGCGACGAAGTTCGTCTAAGCATCAATTCGTATCAAACAAACAAAGGGGGACACAACCCAATGAACAACGCTCATTGACTGCAAACAAATGCATGTCGCACACTGCAAACAAGCGCGAGGCATGCACCACAATAGACATACAGAAACACGCACATACACACCACATCCAGAACCAGCCAGCCACCTCACAGCCCCGAAGCGGGGTTGGTGTGTGGCCTATACGGCCCGCGGCTGATGAAGTATTCAGGAAACGCGCTGGCCCTCTGTGGCCCTCTGGCAGCTGCAGCGCGTTGTGCACGACTCGCCACTTGAAACGCGTTGTGCTTCATCAGCTCGACGGACAGGAGCTGGCTCCAATGGTTGATGACGCTCTCTCGGAAAGCTGCGTTCTCATCGGTGGGGATGGAGGTAGGGCGGGGCTTTCGTTTGGCGAGCATCTTGAGAAAGTCCATCGTTTTCTCTCCCCATCTGCCGAATGTCTCCGCGGCGAGAGGCACAAAGCAGAAGCCAGCTGCTTAGGCGCTTGGACCATACTTGTCGATCTTGTCTTTCTCCGCAAGCTGAGCTGTCTTGCCACCTGGAAGTTGTGCGCTGCGCCGATTGAGTGTCCTGTGAAAGGGGATGGGCGAATCGTCAGGGCGGCATGGGTGGGCGATGGTGACATCGAGCAAGTAATCACTGCCGTCGATCACACAGTAGATGTCTATCCGCTGGCTGTTGGGGTTGTCGTCGGGCGGGGTGATGCCGAGGCTGTGCAGAGGTACCTTCATATTGGAGGGCACATCTGCCTCAGCAAAGATGCGAATAAACAAGTTGCGCATATTGTTGTGTCTCGTGACCCGCTCACGGCCGGTGTGGCAGACGTAGTAGTGACCGCCAAACTTGTCAACCTCCCCACCGCAGATGCATCGCTGCGAGACTGTTGCGTGTGGGAGGGCAATGCCGAGACATCCGGCGACAGCATGACGATACTGGAAGTTGTTCAGCACCTTGGTGTCACTGGAAGGGATTGCAGACAACCGACCGGACGAGAGAGGCCCTTGGCAGCTCAAGAGACGGGCGCGGGCTCTGCCGTCGGGCGGGAGGGAGTTGAAGAGCTCGTTGAAGCGGAACTTGTGCAGCTGATCGGTCAGGCGCTGCTGCAGTCGGACCTGCGGCCTCGAGACAAGGTCCTCAAGGGAGGGGAGGGAAAAGGAGGGTGCGACCATCTCAGAGATGGCAGCGAGGGCGGGGACTGCAGCTTGAAGCCAGGGTAGATACAGAAGAGCAGCAGGCCCACCTTGAGGCATCCATGGTGCTCCTCGGAACCGGCTAGAGACGTCAGATGCCGTCACACCGATCGAGCCCAGAAAAGCTGCACGGGCAATCGTGGATGCAGAAACAAGGCCAAATCCTCCCAATCGAATGGGCAGCTGCACCTGTGCGGAAACCGAGTCGGGGAAGTCGCCGGGAAAGCGGAACATGCGCCTGAATGCCATGATAATGGCGGCGTCATGTCGCTCGGCGGCTGCCAGGGAGACGCCGGGTTTTGGAGGAAGGAGGCGCAGCCAATAGTTCAGCCGAGGGGATGCACAATAGCGGAGAAGAAGGCCCAAGCCCTGCAGTCCCTTCTGGGCAAAAGTCACGATTGCCTCGAGCAGCGGCTGGTGGCTGGTGGTGATCTTATCGAGGCTGTGCTGGATGAAAGAGTTGCCGCCAAGCGGGCAGCCGAGGACAGTGATGCCTTCAGTGGAGCACTCAACGCCGGAAGCGGCAATGTCCGCCGGGATGTCGGAGTCTTGTTGCCAGCAGCAGCTCCATGCAGCACTCTTGTCTCTCCGCAGCCTCAACTTCTTCTCGGACAGAAGCTGCTCAGCCCTGTCCACATACCCCGTCACACGTGTCTCGTCCAATCCACTATCGATGTCGTCCATAAACGCACTAACGAAGTCGTCGGGGAACTCCTCTTGCAGTTTGACGAGAGCGGGGTGGAGGCCCAGGCAGAAGAGTAAAGGGCCCGCCGTGTCGCCTTGTTGAGTGCCCTCCTGACTGAGGATGGTCTCTGTGCCTCCGTCCTTCATGCGATACCATAGTTCAGCCGGGGTGCCGTAGAACTGCCAGAAGAAATCGACAAAGGACGGCCACTTTGTGCCGAGTTCAAGGATCCTGACGGTCGATGCTGTTGAAGGCGTTCTTGCAGTCCAAAGTCACCAAAACCCATTTATCGGAGTCATCGCGGCGTGTCTCCATGTAGGTCTGATAGGCCCGGAAAATCTTTTCTCCGCCTGCCGACGTACCAACCGCAAACTGTAGAGGCGAGAAGTCCTCCTCAAAGGCCAACTTGTTCTCCATACAAACTGCCTTCGTCACCCATCTCCAAAGCACATCACCCACAGCAATCGGCCGGACACCACCGTTGTCTTTCATCAGAGCGAAAAGGCGGGCGGCCGAAAGAGTTGTAGTGCAGCTGTCCGGCATGTTACCAGCGAGCATCCGGCTGACAAGGGAGGGCAGGGGGACGGTCTCGTCTTCTGCCGAGGCGTCACCCTCTCCCATGCAGGCACGAAGATGCTCATACCGCCATCCCGTGGGGCCGGCTGCGGAACCTCGCGGCGTCGTCTTGAGGGCAGCCAGTAGAACTCTGGGCGGGACCGTGAGAGGGAGGGGCGGT
>CDMY01000854.1:0-15259 GCA_001179505.1 Vitrella brassicaformis | reverse complement strand
GACCGATCCCTTGATTCTATCAGCACCACATCCATTGGCTTCTGTCTGCAGCGACGAGATCTACGCTGGCGCCCGCCTCGTGTGGATATGTGACGTGTCTAGTCTGCATAGGCTGCATAGGCTGCATAGGCTGCATAGTGTCCGGCGGACCCACCATGGCGTTCCTTTACGGTCCCTGTGGCAATAAGGGTACTCGTCGACAGAACACCCTCACGCAGCCGCATTGCTGTCCGTGTGTGTTCGCAGGTTTGCCCCTTGAATTCGCTCATGACCATCTGACGGGCCCGCAGCTGGCTGCGCTCACCAGCCACATGATAGAGATCAACAACAAGGCCATCGCCACTTCCTGCAGATCCCTCCAGCAGCCTCAGGTCCCCTCTCCTTCGATGGACCTGGACGGCGCCATACAGATCCTTGAGGCCTCAGCCAACACAACCACGCCAACTGCGATTCAGGCCCTGGACAAACTGATCCGCTTCATCTCCTGGCAGCGCGTCCTCGTCAGTCGCTTGCAGGTGGCCCAGAGCATGTTCAGCACACAAGGCGGTCGCCACGAAGCCGCTCTGCCTCCAGCGTGGCATTCTGCTGGCCGAGTCGCGTGTTGTCAGCCTGGATGGACAGGATGGCCGCGTCGCGCTCTTGGATGATGCCGTCCTTCATGTCGATGGTGTTGGTCAGTTCCTGCGTGGCCCTCTGCTGCTCGTCGATGGTGCGGCCCCTCGCGCTGATCGTACGCTCCATGTGCAAGATGGTCTGCCTCGCCTGACAACAGCCAGCCAGCACACGAGAGCGAAATCCATTCCTCCTTGCTGGCATTTCGCTTTGGTCTTCGTACCTTGCGCAGCTGTGCGCGCGCATTTAGGTACTTGGCCTCCCTCCGACCGGCGTCGCCGATGAGTGCCGTCTGGCGCTCGTGGACAGACGACGCACTGCTCATATCAACACTTGACAAGATCGAGACCACCGTGCTGTGTTCGCCCTCAAACTCTGGCTTCAGATCGCTAAACGAATACTCGGCCACTGATTGATCGACCATAGACACAGACAAGCAAATCTTCAGACAAAAGTTGCCTCCTGGCGGCAGCTTGGTCGGCTGCGCACCTTGGAATACTTTGTCATGCGATTTGATGTCAAACAGGCCTGCCCGCGGCTCTGCACCGTCTGCGCCCACGATCTGCACCATCTGCAGAAATAAATCGACACCATTAAAACCATCCGATCGGCTCATGTCAGGCCGGCCCCTCTCTCATCATTCACTCATTGGTCAGGCCACACTTACCTCCTTGAGCCCTCTGTTGATGGCCAGCGACAGCCTGTAGCGGTTCTCTGGGCTGGACTCAGAGATGGTGAGCTCGACACCCTGACACATAGGGAGAACGGGCAACACATCACACGGTACACGCATAGGCACGCCTCTCCCTCTCTCAGCCTGCCAGACCTCCCTGCCGCCAGAGCTCGGAAAGTAGAAGTCCCCTGATGGGGGAAAATCAAGGAAGGTAGCGGCTCTTGTCATGCTCATTCATTCAAATGGGTGTATTGCAGCTCCACTTACGCGGAACACGGAATCTCTTCTTGTTGGTGACAATGGCATTCAATGAGTCGCCATGTTTGATGCCGTAAGAATCGAGGGTCTTGTCATGATCCAACTGACACACACACACACGCACACACGCACATCATCATCATCATCATCATCATTCATGCGTCATCGTGCAGCTTTGATGGATGATGGATGACGCAAACAGACCAATTTCCCTTGAAAGGTGACACGCAGCGCATCGGGAGGAAATCCTTCCTTGAGCTGATACTTGTTCAGCACCTCACCTATCTGCAACATACAGCAATCATGTGACCACATAGATGCGAAGTGGGGAGCAGTGGATAGATGCGAGGCGGTTCTTACGTTCTCCCCTGCCTGCACATTCAGCACTACGCTGCGGCGATCATTGCCGCCACAAACAAACAGCTGCATCGGCTCTCAGCCAGCGATTTCTGGACAGAAACAGCGGCGGTGTTTTCGATGCTTGGTGCCTAGGTAGCCCCGTCCACCTGATTTCCTTTCCATCAGGATCGCTAGCTAAGCTCGCAGGCCCCCGGCGTGTGAAACTCGCTCCCCCGTAGGCTCGTCCGCGTGTTCCCCGCCTAGCTGTCATCTTTCCTTGCATCTTTGCACTGGGCCCCAACACCGACGGCTCTTGACCCTTCCCGAGGCGTCTCAGATTGGCGCATCCCTTCCCCGTCGTCTCCCCGGACGGCCTGCGTCTCTCTCTGTGCTCTCTCTCTTTCACAAGCTTGTCTCTATTGGGACAATCTTTCAAGCCCGAGGTTGTCCTGCGCATAATGGCGAAGAGAGAATTCATCTACAGCAATGAGGGCCGTCAGGCGAAGTACGAGAAGGATGACGTTGAGCTGTTTGAACCTCCGCGGCTCTATGCAACTCAGCATGAGAAAGATCACCCCGGCAGGGAGTGCTTCCTGTACCTCTTCTACATCGCCATCTTCGCTGCCACGCTCTTCCTCGACAGCCACATCGGCTATCAGGGGCAGCAGCTCGACGCACTGGCGCGCGCGTTTGAGACCCTGTCGATAAGGAGGCCCTCCGGGGACTGGTTGACAGTGCAGACGATGCCCGATGTGTTCGATTGGATGGCCTATGTGGCGATACCACATATGAGGAGGGGGCATCTGGCCATGTACAACGATATCATCGGCGCACAGCTTGACAGAAAGGAGTTTGAGCGGCCTGTCAACCCTGCAGAGGCCTTCAGAAAGTACTTCTTCATCGTGCAGGGCTCGGCGAGAAGTCAAGCACCTACCGTCTATCTCGAAGCGCCGCCTACCTTCAACACAACTGGACGGATGCCGACGGCTGACGCCAACGTGACACAGCCGTCGCGCAACAACACGGCTTTCCTGCGGCCGAGGGATCCGGGTCTAACTGCTCAGCTGGGCAGCCTCTATAGCCAGGGCTGGTTTTCGGAGACTACTGCCTCGCTAAGATTCGTGGTCTTCCTTTACAACGGCAACACTGACCTCTTCTCTGAGCTGGAGTACCGCTTCCAAGTGAGCTCTGGAGGCACAGTGCGGGCCAATCGGCAGCGGCTGGCTGTTCCGCGCCATCACCTTTGACAATCCGCGTAACCTCGATGCCCACATCTGCCGCTTTATCTATTTTGCTCTTGTGGCCTTCTATTGGCTTCTTGAGATCTGGCTGGTCATGCGTCTGTGGCGGGACTACTGGTCGTTCCAAGACGCGATGAGGGAGTATTTGCGCGGCAGGGTCATAGTGTATGTGCCCCAGGTGCTTCATCTTGGTACAAATGATCGACCATCACACAGGAGAGTAATTACGGTTTCTCAAGTATGCGTCTTATTCCTTGACCCCGCCAGGCATTTTGGTCATGTTTCTGATGCTGCTCTTTCTGTTGCCGCCCACTTTACCGTCCCCCGCCGTCCTGCGTGAGGCCAATGCAGAGACACTACGAGTGCTTTTCACCGCATTTGATGTCACTGCAAGCACAAGCGGTGTCCTACTGGTACACTCAACACAGAAGCGTCGTGCTGGATGTCATGTCTCGGTTGTCTCTGCAGGCCTGGAGCGGCATCACTCTGTTGGTCATGGCCTTCCGCGCCCTCTCGTTCCTATGCGACTGCAATCCAGCCATGGGTCTCATCCTTGACACGTTCCGCAAGGCGCTGCCCAACTTTGTGCCGCTCATGATCGCACTCACCGCTGCATGGCTAGCCTTTGGGTTCTTCGCCTTCTTCATGTTTGGCTCTCAAGTGTACGAGTTCTCATCCGTGGCTCCAGCCAATGCAAACCTCTTCGCGTAAGTGAGAAGATGGGGCTCATTGTGGAAGCGACTGCGTCGGAATCGGCCATTCCTATGTGTTGTTGTGCGCAGGATGCTGCTGGGTGATCGGGCAGGAGGCAGTGACACGTCTTACTGAACTCTCTTGCAAAACGAAGCTGACAGCTCGGCGTTCCCCATCGTCTTCACTGTGCTCTTTTACGTCGTTTTTCTGTTCATCCTGCTGCCCTACTTCATTGCCATTATCATATTCGCCTTTACCCAGGCCGCCGAGACACACACCGACCCAGACATAGGTCAGAGCAACCTTGGCCACGTTATATCTTAACTTAAGGCTGCCGTGTCCTTATGCAGAGGGCTATCTCACCCAGAGTTTCAACCGCCTGAAAGAGGATGCCTTATTCTGCTTTCAAAAGGACCCTGAGAAGAACGATGACTTGGAGCGGCAGGCAAAGTTGGCCAGTGAGGGTCGGCGGCCTGTGGTTGGCCGCGAGGACTGGGAAGGGCTGGGCAGGCCCGACGAGCCGGAGGGGATGGGAGAGGTGTCTGAGGAGGCATATAAGTGGCGCAAAAACCATAGATACGACACACAAGATGCCTTCAAGGTGGGGGAAAGAGACAATGCGAGATAGAAGACGATCAGATGCTCGACTCTGTGTCTCGGTTTCGAATGCAGATGCATGAGTTTGTCAAGGAGGAAGAGGCCAAGTATTGCGGCCTGTGGGTCAGTGCGGTCCTCTTCCTGCTGTTCGCGCCATTCTTCTTTGTCGCAAGTGAGTGACTGCACGAGTGGGCCTTCCTTCGTGCCACATTCATCCATTCGAGGCAGTTGTGCTGCAGATTGACAATGAAGATATGCTGCGCTTCACAAGGGCCGGCAGCCGCGTCTTTGAGGAAACCTTCGTCACTTCTTCGCCCATACAGCGCCAACCGATAAAGTAGGGCCTGCAAATACCAAATGACAGGCGGAATAGTGCCGCTGCTCTTTCCTAGATCACTTGCCGACATGTTTGCCGGGTCCTCTGGCCAAGCCGTGGCTCGTCGCGTGCTACAGGCCAATGGCTCTCTGGCGGTCGATGCAGATGTAGACTGGTCGTCTTTCACAAACCTCGCCGACTACCGGACAGCCGCTTTTCCGAGTGAGTGGGCATCAGAAGGAGAAGTGTGGGATGGATACGACGCACAAGAGGACGATTGGAGACCGAGAACGGAAACCATAGAGGTGGGGCTGGATACCGAGACACATCTGGTTGTAAAAGCTGTCTCTCCTTCGCATTGCCTCAGGACGTCCAGACGCTCGACGGCATATATCAGTGGATCTACCAGAACCTGATTGCCCGCCTGCTCAACCCAGAGTACGACACAAGCCGCCACGACATACTTCTCACCAACCCCATGGTCCGTCTCACCCTCATCCGCAACAAGCTGATCGACAATGCCAATCCGCACACAAACGGGCACACACCAAAGTAGTTAACGAAGCGCTCGGCTGCAACAATAGCTACTCTCTTCATGTATTGCGTGTGTGCGCAGAGTTAAGACTGACATGAGTCATGCGAGCGCCGGTCGCCCCTCCCTGTGGCTGGTCTACACGAGCTCGTATGGAGGCTATGACTCACCAGCCGCCGGGAACGGCAGTGGTACTGGCGCGGCCGTGGGCACGAATGGAGATCCAAATGGAGGTTCGTTTGAGGCTGAGTCATTGGGACTTCCGACTTTATCTGAATGCAAGTAGGCAACAAACAATTCATCACAAGTTGCATGGGGGGCCGCGAACGCTGGCTGGTTGTTTGGCATCCGTCATCCAGAAGACAACGTGACAGCGATGGGTGCCGCGTTGAATGACTGGTACCGCCGCTATTCCTGGACCATCAGAGTGGCGTGCTCGACATTGAGTGGGCCACGTACAACGGCGACGGCAGGTCAGTGAGAGACGACCACATGGTCCGTGCATTTGTGTTTGCCTGCGTGTTGCATGATCAGGAAATTTGTGTGGAGTGGGGTGACATTTGCCTTTGAGCCATCTGGACGTGTTCGTGTCACAGCTGCATCAAGGCCCGTCAAGACCGAAAGTACGAGTGTGGATGTGTGAGCCGCACGCACCGCTTGATTTTGGCCGTTCCCTTCAGGGGCCCGTGAAGAGTTCTGGTACCTCCAGATGATCGTCTTTGTGCTATTCTCCATTTTCTTTGTGACGCAAATCTTCCTCGTGGCCACACGCAGAGCCGACATCGACCTGTAGGCTTATCTGCTTGACGGAGATGTTTCTCTCGTACTTGCGCTTTTGTCTCCCTCTTGTTAGGTGGCTGCTGTATGACATCGCCTTGGGTGTGAGCATGGTGGTGTTGGGTGTGGCGTGGGGTGAGATGCTGGGGTGGGAGTTTCAGCCGCTATTCGAAGAGGCAGAGATGGTCGAGACCAACACAACTGCACTAACAAGTGTGCCGGGGTGGGCACAGGAAGCGACCGAACGAAGAGTCGTGTTGTCTCATGATCACGTGTGCCTCTCGACGTTCAGGCCGACGGTGCCGTATCCTTTCATTGAAGGCCTGACGAGAGGTGAGCTGACCAACGGCAAACAGGAAAAAGCCAATTCCACTGTTTCGTTACATCAGTCCCTCATCCCGCATCGCCAGCACGGCAGCGTGCAGACAGGGTCATCGATGCACTGAAGGCGGTAAGCATGCAAGACAGCTGAACGATGCAGCCTCTTCGATGCTTTCGTCTGTGTCAGATGAGTGAGGATTACCGCTTCTTCGTGACCTCATCGGCTGTCGCCATCTTCATCGTTATTGTCCGCTTCATCAAATTCGCCAATCTTATCAGCAGGCTGGCTTATCTCACACGAACACTCGTCATGGCGCGGTGAGCACACCAAGCAGCATTGACTCGTATGCGGCTATTTTCCTTCATTCACAGGTGGAAGCTCGTGTCTCTGTGCGCGGTTTTCATCCCTCTGTTCGTCCTGTTCGTGGTCGTCGGGCATCTGGTTCTTGGAGCGCGCAACGTGGCTTTCCGCTCGTTCTCGACCTCATTCACTTCCTGCGTCAAGATGCTGGTGCGGCATGTGGCGTCCGTGGCCTTCTCCCAGTATGAGCAGGCCTTCGAGATCGGCCTCTTCAAGACTGCATTCGCCGTCATGTTCATGTTCTGTGTGCTGGCATTGGTAGGTGATGCTTACTGTGTGCTGCTCCTCTATCGGTGGCTGTGTATTGTCCATTAGGTTATAGCTATTCTGGTTGATGCCACTCGTAGGCTGCGGCAGATGGAAGTGGATCGCTTCAAATTCAAGCTCAGACGAATGGGCATCACAGGTCAGTCACTTGGCCACAAAGTCGACATGCGCATGCAGGTGGTGCACATGTCTCTAAGCGGTGGTCATCAGACCCCAAGTCCCAATGGCAGTACCTGGCCTTCATGGATGACCAGGAGCCTGAGTTTGGCATCATGACAATGCTGGACGTGTCAGAAGACCAAGGCATGGAAGTCTTCCACGACGTCCCTATCGTCGTCAACAAGAAGGTACGACACAAACCAAATCATCCCCCTGCTTGTCTGCGCTGACATCCTTCGTGACTCTCAGGTGAAGAACTCTTTCAAGATCTTCTGCAAGGCGCTACAGCAGAAGATGCGGCCCAGGAGTGTCGACTATCTGCTAATAGCGACGCGCTTTCGCTTTTTCGAAGACTACGTGAGGCTGCTCAACAGCCCCAAGTCAAAGCATCTGCAGGAGACACATGTGCTCACCATGGGGCGACTCGTGCTGGTGCAGCAGCTGGTCAGTGAGCACATGGAAGAAACACGCTGAATGGTGACATTGTCATCGGCTGGACAGGTGACAGACGTGTCGATCCTCCGTGTCAAGCGGCAGCTCATCCAAGCAGAGACAAACACGTAGGCGACAGACAGAAGAGCGACATTAATCGCTGTACATGAGTGTATTCTCTCTCACTCAGGCTGATCGACCAGACGAAGGATGTATACGGCGACTCACAATCCATCATGAAGTATGCAGAGGCGCTCGAACAGGTAAGCACGCTCCTCGTCGCTGACACACATACCAGCGTCATCCTGACGTCCGTTTCTTTTTCAGGCGTATGAGCGGCTGAGAGGCGACGTTGAAGCACTTCAAGACGGTGTAGACCTCATGGACGTGAGCAGGCAATTCCGGCTTGGATTCTGGTCACACTCTGCCATTGTATCCTTCAGTGGAGAGAGGACGCCCGGAGTGAGATAGCGAGCCTCAGAAGTGAACCAACACAATGGCACGTTTGTGCACACCAGTGCAAAATGTGACATGATGTGCCAGATGCTCACCTCGACCGAGAGGTGGCCAAGCGCCTCCAAAAAAGATACGACGACACATACCCCATCGCACGAAGCCCGTAAGCGAGACTTCGCATGTATCATCACCGACTGTGTACCATTCTTCTTGTTTCCTTCAGCCGCAGTCCCCCTGCCACCCCCTCCTCAGCACCCTCAGAAGTGGCCACGTCCGATCTATCGCCGTCCGAGCGGGCCGACCGGCGTGCCGCCATCCTCAGACGAGACATGCGACCACTGTGGGGCTACAGGAAGAAGAAACTGCGCTCGTTCCCTCCACTCGAAGATATCCCTGAAGAGCCCCCGGAACAGACCGAGAGAGCCAGACGGTCCAAGAAAGGGAAGCTATTGAAGGCAGGAAAGGCCTCGCGGCGAAGGAGAGCCGTCCTTGTCCGCGAAAGACATAGAGCTGGCTCAATCGGCCTTCCCCAAAGTCCGCGACGAGACAGTCGAGGCTGAAGACGTCGATCGAGCGAGGCGAGGGCTTGAGGAGAGACACAAAGGAGAAGCAAGGGCTGGCCTGCCTGGTGTACCTGAGATGCTCCGCAGAGACGGGAGAATACCGGAAAAGGAACCGGCAGCGGAGGAAAGAAGAGAAGGCGAGGGCTCCCCGCCATCCATCCGAGCAGAGGAAGAAGCAGAAGAGGGAGTGCCATCAGAAGCCCCTGGCGGACCTTTTCTCCGAGCTCCTTACTGGCACCTGCTGATAAGAGATGACGCCCAAATAGCCCGTGTGATCGCGAGGCGACAGGGTCTACAAGTGAGAGAGGAGAGCGAATATGGGGAGAGTGATGCTGAGGAATGGTGCGCATGAACAGGCGGGAAGCCAAGATATCGAATGGTGCGCATGAAAGGACTGAAGATGGTTTCCGTCATGCATCCACGTCTCTGTTCTGTGTTCAGGGCGAAGATTAGAGAGCGCTTTGCTGGCTCACGACGTCCGAGTTTCGTGTTCGTCAACAAGTCAATGAGTGGCCACTTGGTGGATGCCCCAACGCACCTGCCTGCCGACGTATTCCCCCCTTCCCCGGCGGACTTGCCCCCAAAGGTGAGACAGCCACATCATGTGGCACACGGACAGCCAACTGATGCAACGATTTTCGTGTGGGTCTTGCAGAAGCGGAGCGGCCGTGTGTCTGTCGTTCTGCCACCTGAGCCAGACGCAATGGATACCGATGAGGATGTGGGTGCGGGTGCTGCAGACAAGGAGGGGATTGACAAGGAGGCCACACGGCGAGGGCTGAAGAAAAGGGGAAAGAAGCCAGCCGCTAAGAGAAAGAAGCGAGGGCACCGGAAGGAACCTACTGTGTCCTCGTTATCGATATCAGCCTTCTCTGAGAGCGCTGTGTCATCGTTCTCGGGTGATTGATGTGTAACGTATCTGGCTTGGCTGGTGGATCTTTTTGTGACGGGAGTGATAGGCATGTCATGTCAGTAGTTGCCACTAGTTGGGGTTTAAATTAGCATTTGTGTCCACCCACCGTCTCGGCAAGTGCGCCCACAGAAGCACTTCTCTATGACCTATGATACAGCTCTGCTCTATCGACCGCATGTACACAGTAGTGTACCACCTAACTGCCCATGCCATGAATTCCCGCCGCCTGCCGAGCGAATAGCCGCTGCACAATCACGCCCTCACTTCCTCCTTCTGTTCTGGCGCCTTTGTGTTCGCAACGTCAGCCGATTTCTCTGTCGCCTTCTCTTGTTCAGTCTCTGCCTTGACGCCCTCAGCTGGCTCTGCTTTCGCGCCCTCAGCCGGCTTCTTGTCGGGCGCGCTCTCACCCTCCTCAGGAGCCTTATTGTGCGGGTCATCTGGAACGCACCCACACAGCAAACATAGGTATGTATGGTATGCCGTGCCTGTCCGTACCTGGATCGTTGCCGTCGTAGAAATGTTCCTTCTTGGCCCCGCACACAGGGCACTCGAAGTCATCGCCGAAGAACTTTCCCTCGCGGCCTCTCGCCGGGAAGATGGTGTAGCCGCAGTTCTCGCAGGTGAATCGGTGCAGCTCCTTGGCGTCCTCCTCTGTCTTGATGATGGCCTTGGTCCGCTTGGCTCCCGACCGGGTGACCAGGTTGAGGACGGCAATGCCGATGATGGCAACAGGCAGGACGATTGACCACACTTTGAGCCAGCCGGTCATCTTGACTGCTGGTGGCTCCTCCACAACCTCCGTCTTCCTGCCTCCGCCACGCAGAAACATCTCCACTGACCGCCGGTACTGTGGGTATTGCCTGCTGCGGGTGTGGTGAAGCGTTGATCTCGAGGCGCGATGGAGGTGGCTGCTGCCGGGCTGCATTGTGTTGCGCAAGTAGAGGCGGGAAGGGGAGATAAATGCATCGCTGATGCTGCTCCACAGGATGAGATAGATGAGCAAGATCAACATATCAGTTCTCTTCGGGCAACGCTGACAAGGGCGCATGGCTGTGATGAGGCAGCGGGGATTTCCACTTCCCACAGCGGTTTGGAGTTCACATCTGCGAGCTCGACTCCGATCCATCTGTCCGGGCTTTTCGTCGTTTTCCCGCAACGAAACGTCCACGTCTACCCTTGACATTGCTTCCGGAGTATGCCCTCGTCTCCTCGTGTCGTGATGATGAGTCAAATCCTTCTCGCCGTCACGGTGGCTTCGCTTCGTCTTGTCGCTGATGGTGCATTCATCCCGTCCTCACCTCTCTGGCAGCAGGCCCCTCAGCAGCACGTCGGCCTGTCGGCGGCGAGACCTCGCCTCAGATCCGCCCTGGAAATGAAGCAGCTGACCAAGGAGGAGGCGTGGACGGCCGTTGGCGACGCTGTGAGGCATCTGAAGGAGCATGAGAGCCCCAAGCCATTCATCTCGGGCACCCTGGACCTGCTGCCGTCCATCCACGGGCCCTCATGGACACTCGAACCCGACTGCGAGACGATCACAGACGCCCCCTTCTCGGTGAGCGCCATAGACTGAGGAAGTGACGATTGACCCAAGTTATTTGACGTATCTTCTGCCGGCTACGTGTGTGTGTGCTGCAGTCGTCTGAACTGAGGGAGCTATATGATACGCACACATCCCAGTCTCCCGTCGGCAAGGGGAACCAAACACTGATGGATTTGGAGGCACGCAAGTCCAGGGAGGTGGCGGGAGACAAAGTGACGCTCAAGGCAAGAGATGCCAACTGGACCAGGGTGGTTGAGGACATCTGCAGACACCTGGAGGAGCAGATGTCACCGACGAGCCGCGTCCAGGCTGACTTCTATAAGATGCTCATCTACGGCAAAGGGGATTTCTTTGAGGTGCACAAGGACACTCAGCGGTCAGATGACCACTTTGGCTCGCTGCTCATCTTCTTGCCGACCAAATACAATGGAGGCGACTTCTTGCTGCATGACGGGGGGAATTTCGATGGCGACAGCTTCAACAAAGAGACGAAAACATCGCTGGCTCGCCAGCAGTGTCGGTGGATCGCCTTCTTCTCCGACGTTGTCCACAGCGTCAAGCCCGTGACCTCCGGCTATCGTCTCGTGCTGGCCTACAACTTACGACGACAGGGGTCTATGAAAAGGTTCAAGAAGAACGGGCCGCTCGCTCCTCCGTTGCAGCGGTTGGTGGATGGAATGCGAGAACACTTCACTTCTTCACAGGTACACACACACACACACAGTCAGCCAGCCCGACAGACAGACAGACAGACAGACAGACAGGCGATCGTCCGCTCCTGTCTTTTGCTCTGTGGTTTCTCAGGCTAATGAATCGTGGGTGTTTCAACTTAGCCATGACTACACCTTGTCGAGCATGACACCCCGCCACCTGAAGGGCATCGACAGCGCCCTCTATCAGTTGCTGTCGCAATTCTTCGATTGCGAAATCCATCTACTCAGCGCCTATGCGGACTTTGACGAGGATCCGTGGTTCAGCGTCGTCGACCAAACCCTGGCCGACGACGTGAGGAAGATTGCTGATTTCTATCGAAAAGAGTGGACCAAAAAAAGCAGCAACAACTTCAAGACAAAAGCTGACCTCGCACACGAGGCTGGCAAAAAGCTGACCAACTACCGTGCGATTGTGGGATGGTCGGGCCATGAAGAGGCATTGCCAGAAATTGCGCAAATGCTGCTCGACCCGGACGCTATGGACAAGTGGGATGCGGCTCGAAGTGCTGATGCTGGAGTCCCGTCGGGTGCTCAGGACCTTCTTTATCTTCTGGGGCGATGTGACGAGAGATACACATGGCAGGAACAATACCCGTATGAAAGGCTGGATTTGCCGCCAGAGACGAGCTTTGTATACCAGCTTGGCCCTGCAGGACAGAAGAGCGTTCCAGGCCTTCGTGGCCATCTTGGGTACAACTGCGTCATGCGTCTGCCTTACGTGCGCTATGCAGGCAACGAAGGCACTGTGGATTGGCGTTTTCAGTATGTCTCTGTGGCCCTTGTCGTGAAAGGCATCAAGGAGAAGAAGAAAAAGGACGAGACACGTCAGACATCACCGCGTGTGTGATGAAGGGGAGAGAGTGTGTGTATGTGCCCTTGATTTCAATTGACGTTGATGTACACCTCCCTACCAAGAGGTGGTGTGCTGGCCAAAGTTCGACTCGAAGCGAAGGCGAGGCGCGAAGGCGAGGTGTACAAGTTGTGTGTGGAGGATTTGTGCTTTGCAGTACTGTGAGGTGTTGTGACTCGCTGCGTTGCGGATTCATGGTTTGTCAGTTCGAGTGCTTCTGTTTTTGTCTTCTGTCTTTGCTTTTGCGCGTCCCGGTGAGTCGTCTTTATTGTCTGCACCTCCTTGGATGCTTTTCGTCAGCCTGCTATTGTGTGAACTGACAAATGGCACCGGAGGAAGTCGCCAATGAAAACGACCACACGACGGTCTGTCTCCATTGCGGATAAGACATGCCAACATCCTAATTCAGAAGGGATCCATGCCGTCTGTACAAACAACGGATAAATAAAGCCTCGCTAAGGAAGGACGCAGAACACAGCCAACGGCCCTAGATAGCTATTCACAACATCTGACTGACTCATAAAGGGAAGGTATCTATCGGCATACGTCCCTCTGTCTCTCTTTCCCCCTCTCACTAGCCCAGGCCATTCAGCAACGGGGCAGCTGTCTGCCCATCGTCTTGACAGAGATACAGCAGGTTGTGGATGCACACCCCAGTCGAGGCCTCATTCGGGCCTGCATTGCATACACATTGACACACAACTCCCTTCACACATAGACAGACCATTAGTCAGTCAATAGAACACGCAACCCGCTGTCAGCTGTCTGCCTGACCTGTGACGAGATTGCGGTCGACGATGACACACACTTGGTCATTGGGACACTCTGAACGGCCCACACCAGACCCGCGCGCCACAACATACATGGCATCCATGTTGGAGGACTCACTGCGCTCTCTGCGTGTGTCCATCCGTACCCACAAATGTGCCGCCGCTCTCTTCCACGAAGTCCTGTAGGACGATCGGCAGCTTGGCGAAGTGGGGATGACGACACTCATCACTCACAGACACACCCGTCACGAGACGGCCTGCAGCAAACTGCCACCTGACAGACAGACAGACAGACAGACAGACGGATGGATGGCCAGGCAGCAACACACAGACAACGATATCGTGATGCATGCAGCACAGCACCCACGCTGGGCTGGCCCTCCATTTGTCAGTCAGCCCACCCACCCGTTGCTGCTGTCGCCGTGACTCTGTCTAGCGCACAGACCGTATGTCCCGTAGCCGATGGTGCATATGGGCTCTGAACAGACAGGGGCCATTAAATCAATGAGATACCTTCTCTCAGGTGGTTGCAGCTGGCAGCTACTGTGTTGTTTGAGAAAGGCAGCTAGGACGTCACCCAGCACGTCACAGTTTAGCAGGTCCTGCGCCGCACCTACACGTCCATCTCAGCCGGCCACACGACAGACACTCTCTCCCTTCTTTCGTCCGTACGTATTGGCTCTCTGTGTCTGTGACCAACCGAGATGGTGCGGAATGAGCAGTGCACAGTAGTCGGATGCTCGGATGTCGATGATAGCCAGCGGGTCATCGACGAGCGAGCGCAGGTCGGGGTGGATCTTCTCGTCACTCAGATCAACATCCACCAGTGCAGGCCGCTGCGTGCAGAGCACACCACACACACTCCAGGTCCAAATGCAATGCGAGGAGCATGCAGTCATGAGTGCATCCCTCTCGTCATCTTGCTGACCTCGCCCGCCACTGTTGAGATGGCACACGCAAACCCGGCCTCCTTCAGCTGGTGGCAGATGCCCAACAAAGCGGATCCACTGATGCCGCCTGCATGGCACAGCAGAACACATGATGCATGTTCTCTGCCTGATCTGACCAAAGCACTCGCATGCTGTGTGCATTCGTATTCTTCGCATTCGTTCAGACCTTCGGTTTCAATTTCGGGCATCTGCTGCACGGACGAAAGCAAGATGCAAACCACCCTCGGCGGACGGGGAGGCTTCACCGACAACATCAGCCCCGTGTTAGCGAGCTTAGCTGGTGACGAGAAGAGAGGAAGAGGAGTCAAGAGGGTTCTTTCTATGGACAACCAGCCAGTCATCATTGCACAAGCGAAACAAACACTCAGTCGAGTCAAGCACACGCTGAATAAAATGACAACGTCCACTGCAAGCAGCTTGCGACACACACAGAAGACAAAGCCTTCACGCAATGAGCTCGTTTCCCATCCAATCAGCTCACAGCTTTCACAGCTCGACAAGCATCGCCACACAATTTCACACGAAGCCCTTGCTGTGCAGCAGCATTTGCAAGGCTGGCATTTCTCGCCCATCACTGGACTGCTGCATCGGCCCCTGTGCGAAAAGGCCGGTGAGGACCTTTCCTGTAGTTAGCTGAATAGAGGATCTGCTGGGCGGTAAGTCCCAGAGTAAGAGTGCTTTTACTTTAATAAGACCGATGGACTGGCCAGTCAGTCAAAGTTGTCTTTCCTTGTCTTCTCATCTCTCCACCCGTTACACAGCAATATACCCTAGCTCACAAGCTCACAAGCTCGCAGTGGTTCGTCTTGCCAAGCTGGCAATCCTGACACCCCCTCTCAAGACGAACCAGCACGGCGTGTACTCAGGAAAAGAAAATCACGAAGAAAGCACAAAGGCATCCAGAAAATGACCATTGGGTAGCGAAC
>CDMY01000852.1:1884-15396 GCA_001179505.1 Vitrella brassicaformis | reverse complement strand
GCCGGTGGTCGGGGCTGGTGGCTGTGCCTGGCCTGCAGCAGCAGCTGCTGGGACGAGGGATGGAGTGGGTACGGCAACCTCCTGCTGCCGCAACTGTTCCTGTGGTGCGGGTGGAAGTTGGGTGACGCTGGCCTTCCTGGGCACCTCACGCGGCGACACCTCGACCGGCCTGACACACACGAGAGAGAAACAAGCGGCAGAGAGACAGTTCATGGGATGGCGGTCTGGATGAGTGTGCGCGTCTGTGTCTGACTTACTCAAAGTCTTCGATTTCTTGCTGTGGGTCCAGTGTGGGATGGGTAGTTGTTTGGGGAGCTCCTCTCGGGGCTGATCCACCTGCACCTGAGCCGATAGGGGCTGCTCGTCAATGCCGTAGGATGGCGGGGCCGGCGCGGCAGCTCCCTCAGCCACCTCCTTGCCCTCCTGGATGATGATTTGCTCCTGCTGCTGCGCCGCCTTCTTCTGTTGCTTGTGTGCGAGTGTGCGGAGGAACGTCTGGTCTGCGGCCTGCACAGCGCGGTACTTGTCGGGGTGCTTGAGGAGGGAGTAGAGGGCGATTTTGAGGGAGGCGATGGTGTCGGAGCGGGGCCGTGTCTTGTGCAGGATCTTGGGGCTGCGGTGGCCCCGCACCAACACGTACTGCAGCTGGTCCTCGTGCCACACCACACCCAGCTGGTTCTCGCGAGAGGGATGGGGGGAGGAGGTGACGGTGACGTCGAACCGACGCCGGAGGGACCCATCGTCGTCCTCCTCGCGGAGTGCCACACGCCGCTTTGCCCCGAGTAGGATGACACGGGCGCGCTTGCCAGCAATGGCGGGTGGTCCAACATGCGCACCGCACCTCCTCTGATCGACACGAAAGACACGGGAGGGAGAAGCTTGTTTGTGTGCTGTGTTCGTTTCCCCATCGCTGTGTGGTGTGCGTACCGTCATGGCTGTCGTCGGCGCTTTCGTCGCCTCGTTGGCGGCGTCCTTCTTGCTACCCTGCCCCACACAAACTCTGCAGACACAGACACAGACACAGACCGGCACCCATCAGATCAGATCGCCATTGTCCCGTCTCGCCCCCCCTCCCTCGTGTGCCTTACGTGTCCGTCTGGTTGAATTCTCGTCATCGCTATCCCTGATCTCAGTTGATGCGCATGTCCCCCCTGCACCTCCACGCATCGCTCCGGCACGCCCTTAACGCCAGAGGCTCAGAGGGATGGTACAGTACTCGGCCGGCAGAGCGGTGGATAAGGGCTTGGCGGCCTCGAACCAAGACGATGACGCCGCCGCTGCGGCAGCTGACTGCTCACATGAGCCTGAGGAAGGAAATGACACAAATCGGGATGCGAATACATTCACTTATCATGTGTGTCTCCTCGTCGCCTCTCTCACCGGCAGCAGCAGCAGCAGCAGCAGGAGCGTCTTCGTCCTCCTTGCGCGGATTGTCCCCTCCCCGTTCCTTGGCGCTGCCAGCACTCCTAGCCTTCTTGGACGCACGGCCGTCCGAACCGCTGCACGACGGGACCCCGCCCTCCCCACTGGGCTCGCCGCCCTCAGCCTGGGTCTGGGGGGTGCGGTGGGCGCGACTGTGAGTGAGGGTCATTCTTCTTGCCGCCCTTCTATTTCTTGCCCTCGGGGATGAAGCGCTGCGATGGGTCGTCGGCATCGAAGTCGGGGCTCCATGGGGGGATTGGATGATGGGCCAGCTGCTGTCGTCGTCCTTTGAGAAGAACCAGTGGTCGGCCTTCTCACGGTCGACCACCTGCAGCACCCACATAACACACACCACGAGACGAGAGCCAGCATTCACTCATGTGTGTGTCGGCTGTGCAGTGCATATCCCATCAGGAGTGTCTCTGCTGCCCACCTGAGCTGCTCTCCCTCCTTGATGGTTTTGACAGGCGTGATGGCAAAGCAGTAGTCCCCATGCACGCTACTCGTGATGCCGCCGGTCGGAGGCCGAATGGTGCGCCTGGGGAGGGGAGGTAGGGCGGCTGCAGAGTATCTCGCTCGTAGTGGAGCTGGCCTTCTTGTGTGGGTTGCTGCGACCAACGGGTCCGCCGGATGGCCTCGCCCGTCGATCGCCGAGACTAAAGGGTGCGGTGCATGACGCACCTGATCGCTCCACCACGGCTACGCACCCCTCCCCCCCCCCAGCCCCCATCTGTGGGGGCTTCGTGGGGTGCTGAGGGCCGAAGCCCTCAGCACCACAGGCCGCAGAGGCACCCCTTCTTCTGAGGGGGGCTCTGCGACCTGTCCCGCATCTGGTGCGGCTCTCGTGCTGCTGACGTCTGCCCGCCGCCAAAGAGGCCACCAGCTCCTCTGCCCTCTCTCCTCGCCGAACCGAGCCCCCTCCTTCCCTGCACGTGGCGATGGCTCTCCGATGCCGTCGCCGCTGCCGCCGCACGGTGGTCCTCAGGCTGACCGCCATACCCACCGAGCCGATTGGTCCAGTTCCCAAACAACAGATTTGGGTCGGCAGCAGACGATGCGGCGCCGATGGCAGGAGCTGGGTGTGGGTGGAGATGCGGCGCTTGGGCGGCGTCATGTGAGGGCATGAGGGGCGGGAAGGGAGACGCTCGTGGAGGGAATGGCGGATGAGACGGCTGGGGGCGGCTGGCGGCGGGACCGAGACGACCGAATAGACCGCCGGGGGCCTCTGAGCGAGGGAACAGCTCGTACCCACTCCTGTCTGCACACACACACACACACAAGAGGAATAAGCATAGTGTATCCGCCCCATCTCACTGATGGTCTTCTCCCTCCCTCTCTCCGCCCGACGTACCAGCAGAGATGGCGTCAGGATCGTTCGTAGCAGCCATGCCACCGGACGCCTGTGAGCCGTGGCCGCTCCCGCCGCTGCCCGTCCTCATACCGCCCCCACTGCCGCCCGACCGCACTCCCGTCTCCACATACGCCACCGGCGGCCCAACACCATACAGACTCATGTCCACGGCACCGCGCGGAGCATCGAACAAACCGTCGCCCATCGCACCACCACCAGCAGGCTGTCCGTAAGGGGAGAAGGGCGGCACTGCACTGCCTGGGGGCGGGCTGAGCCAGTCGTCGGGCGAAGATGCCCTCACGCCCGTCTGCTGCTGCTGTTGTGGGGGGCTGCCCAGCCACAGACCCATGCCGATTCCCTGCGAGCCGTTCTGGGGCCGCTGCTGACGCGGCAGCTGATCGACATGACTGGTACAGAGACACACAAAGGGAGAGAGAGGGCATGAAGGACAGCTCAGCTTGTGGTGTCTGTCGTGAGTGTCAATCAGTAGCTCACCTCTGTGGCGGCATTCTGTGGGCGTTATGGTCAAAAGGCGGTCGCGACGAGACGCTGTCTAGCCCCGCCAGAGGGTCAATGTCTATCTCGTGGCCGCGCTGTGCAATGGCGGGGGTCATGTGGGGCCACGGATTGGCCGGCTGCTGGAAGGGGCTCCCGGCGCCGTAGGACGGGTGGCCATCGTGACCGCCACCACGATGCGATGACGCTGCGAGTGGCTGATCTGCACACACGTCGCAAAGACGGATCGAAAGCATGTGTTCATCGCAATCGTTTCGTCACATTTGTGTTGTGTTGGCTTGCTTACTCTGGTAGTGGTGTTGCGTGCTGCTGCCCCCGACCAACACTCCCTGGCCCATGGGTCACACTGCAGATGACGGATCCGCCGCCATGGCCCCTCCATGTGCAGCCAGCGCATCGACGAACCCCTGACAGACGGTAGATACTCATTGCTGTAACTAACATGTTCAATGCATGTCAGAGGGATGTCTCACCAGATTCTGCAGAGGCGGGCTCGGCGCAGGGTGGCCTTGAAAGGGCGACCCACCTGCAGAACAGACAGGAGAAAGGCCTCGCGTGTCTGCCTTCTTGGGCGTGTGCCGCTGTCTCCTTGTTCCTTCCGCTCACCATATCCGTGAATTGCAGGGGCGACTAGTAGATTTAGCGGGGGCGACCAGTAGCCGCTCACACAGCCATATCCCCCACCTCCACCCCCTGGCTGCTGGGGCTGCAACTGCGGCGAGCCATGACCGCCCCCATACCCGTTGGCGGCCTGGACCATGCCACCCTTGGGCTGCTGCTGGATGGAGGGAGCGTTGGGATTGCCGAAGGCTGGTGTGGGGAGAACGTTGGGATGCGGCGGAAAAGGGGCGGGGTGCTGCTGCATGGGGGGGTGCTGGGGGGCCATGGGGCAGTGGGGTGTGTGGGTGGGCTGCAGGGGCGGCATCCCCTGGTAGCTCGCCAGCCTGTCGGCCAGGACATCCCTCTCATGAGCAATCGCCTCCATGCCCTCCTCGGCCTTGCGCAGAGCCTCAGTGGCGCTCTTGACCTCCTTGGTGAGCTCCTCAATCGTGTCAGCGGCATCCTTGTGCTGCTCGGCCAAGCGGTCCCTCTCCTCTTCGGCCTGATGAAGAGCCCTCTCTGCCGCAGCGACGCCCTCAGCCTGCTTGTGGAGCTTCTCTGTCATCTCCGCAAGGGTGACGGCATTTTGTGCGTCCTGACTGAGAAGCTCTTCTTGTCTTTCCTTGGCCGCCCGCGCCTCCTCTCTTGCTTCCTCCAGTGCGGCCGTCTCTCCCTCCAGCTGTGCCTTGAGGCTGGCCATCTTGGATGATGTCTCGATGTCCTTGGCCTCCACTTCAGCCTTCTCTCGCCTCGTTTGATCGAGCTTGGCCCGAGCCGACTCCAGTGCACTTGTCTCGTGATCCAGCCTCTCGGCCAGCTGGTTGCGATCGCGCTGTAGGTCGTCCTTCTCCTTTCTTGCGGCTTCTGCGGCTTTTCGTTCGCTGCCCAGCTGCTCGCTGAATTGCTGCTTCAGACGAGGAATCTCGGCGCTCTGTGCCTCGAGGCTATGGTTGGCGGACTCCAAGCGCCTGATCTTGTCGCGCGTGGTGTGGGTGAGGGACGCCACTGCTCGCTCCTTGTCCCTCTCCGCGTCCAGCTTGGCTTCATTGGCCTCTTGCATTGCCCTCTTGGCCGCCAGCACCTCGTCGGCCTGCTTGCGGAGGTCCTCGCTGAGAGTCGACACCGACTTGGCTAAGCTGTCTCGCTGGGCAGCCATGGTCTGCAGGGCCTCCTCCCTGGCAGCGATGTCGTCACGGTACTTCTGCAGCTCTTCCCTCAGCTGCTGCTCAAGCTCCCTCTTCTCGTCTGCCGGCATGGATGGCGGATACGCACAGACATGCCGCAAAGAATCGATAAAGAGATTGTCTGTCTCTCCTCGCGTGTGGCTGCTCTGACCCCATTGTGCAACTGACACTCACCACGGACTTTGCGCCAGAGGTCGTCCAGCTCCTCGGTGCGCTCCTCGAGCTTCAGAATGTACTCTGCATAGACAGAGAGAGCATGTGCGTGTCCACATACATTGACGGGAGTTTTGTCACCCTTGGCCTGGTCGCGGTCCTCGATGAAGGACATTAGCTCCTCGTTGAGCGCTTCATCGAGCGTGGGGAAGGCCGCTATAACTGTAGTGCAGCATTGTGAGCGACGCACAGCACACACAGAGAAGAAGGAAATGAAGGCGACTGTGCTCTCCGTCGACGCATGCACACGCGTGTCCGCTCCTCTGTCCCTCCTGTCCTGTCCTGCCTCCCTATGGCCCTCCTCGCTCCCAGCCATCGTGAGACGGCCTTTCCTGCGTACCTCCCTCGATCTCATCTATCTTGGCGGAGTCGGGGTTGAGTGGCATGTGCCAGAGCCCAAGCTCATATAGGCCTTTTGCTGCTGCCATTGCTGCTGCCATTGTTTTAATGCCATATTGCCCGGAAACATGCATACACAGACAAGGGAGTTTCTTTCTTTTGAGAGCATGGATGCTGAATTTGGTGACGCGATGTCGATGTAGATATACTGCTGCCTTTGCTTGCAGTGGTAGATGAGTCAGACATCCACATTCATTTTGGCAGTGTCCGCAATCGCATTCCCACTATGCACAGGCATGGACAGCCCTTCTCCCGTCCCCTCCCCTCCCCTCTCCAGGCTGACTTCTCGTCTTGGCCGCAGCCAGGCAACCAGACCATTCGTACGCTACGCCCACATCCAGCCGCCTGCTGGCGGAGGTCGGCAGACGAGCGCTTTGGCTGGATCCAAAGGGCAGATCAAGCCTCGCTTCTTGCCCTTTGGATTCCAGCCAGATGCCATAAGGCCTCGATTGCTGCATTCATTGTCATCAAAGAATGCACAAGACAGACACGCACACAGCTGGGCTGTCTGTATGGCTGTCTGATTAAGAGTGACCTGATGGTGCTCTGTCGTTGGGGTCGGGGGACAGCAGCAGGGGCAACAAAGAAGAGGCTCCCGGGTACATCGCCAGCTTGCTCGCAACCGTCTCGTCCTGAACACAGTGCGAGCATACAAACAAAGGAGAGTGCATATGAATGAGTGGTTGTGCTGGCTGTTCAATGCGTCCGTCCGTCCGTCCGTCCATACGTGACCCTACCCACCTGGTTGCTGAGGCTCTGCTGCAGCTGTTCGGTGATGGTCTCCCGGATCGCGTAGTTGTCCATCTGCTCCTCCTTCTCGTCGGTCAACTTATACGGCCACTTGCCTGTTATCAGCCGCCACCTGCAGCAACCAAGGTCTCACACACACACACGTGCCCATTCGGCTGTGGCCGGCGCTGCTTTGCGTCAGTGCTGTGTTATGCTGTTCGTACGCTATGACGCCCACAGCAAACAGGTCAGACCTCTTGTCGAAATGGCCAGCATACAACTCGGGAGCCTGATGGGCATACATACCAGTTGAAGGCGTGTGTGTGCGTTGGTCGGTCCTTCGGTGGCGCACCTTGTAGCGGAGTGTGCCAATGGGGACGGCGTTCTCGCTGGGTATGACCGTCATGGGCTTGCCGATCTCATGGCAGAGGTCAAAGTCAATCAGCCTCACGTGGCGCAGCTGATCATCTATGAAGGTGATCATCACATTGTCGGCCTTCACGTCACGATGATACACCTGCAGACAGACAGACAGACAGACAGACAGACAACCGGCCATTGCCTGCAGTGTGTGCAGGGGAGGGAGGGATGGCGGGTGGAAGATGACTCGCTCACCTTGCGATCCTCGTGAAGGTACCTGAGGCCCCTGAGGACCCCCCGCACGACCTGCCAGAAGTCGTCTACGGAGATGGTCTTGCTGTCCTTACTGTCCTCCTCCTTATCACCGTCCTTGCTGTCCTCCTCCCCATCATCCTCATCATCCTCCTCCTCCTCCTCCTCCTCACTGTCCTCCTCCTCATCATCGATGTAGTCCTCAACCGGCTCCCCATCGATGAACTCCATCACCACCCAGTAGCAGTCATCCTCCTCGATAACCTTACCACACACACACACACAAACAAACAAACAACCGCATGCCACGCCTTTTGACGTCGTGCGCATGTGCTCACCTTAACTATCTTGCCGATGTTGCCGTGTTGCGCTCGACAAAGGAGCTTGTAGATGTCGAACACCGACCGGGGGATGTTGTCTTGCCTGACGTATGGCCATGAGGTGGAAGGACAGACCCATCCAGATACATGCGCTGCTCAGCACGAGTGCTCGCTTTGCGGCCTCACTTCATCATCTTCTTGAGTGCAAACAAATCATCGTGAGCGGGGTGCTTGGCTTTGTACGTCGTTCCGCACCTGCAACACCATCATACAATGCCGTGCAGACAGATCAAATGTGTGACGTCGGAAGGCCTTTTTCATTCCTTACCCGCCCTCGCCGATCTTCTCTACAATCTCATACGTGTCCTGCACAACCACGCCAACCTCATCGACCATTTTCACAGGCCTCCCAAGAATTTACGAGCTCGACAAGGATTCTCAATCGCGGCCGAAACTCTGCAGAGGCAATTTCTTTCGTCCGTGAGTCTGGCAAAGGTCACTCTGTCTGGTTTTGCCCGCAAAAGGCACCCGCCGACCCATACGTTTGGTGGAGGCCCCGCAAGTTCCTCCCCTGTGTCGCTTGCACGGAGGCCACCCTTCTCCTGCAGTCCGTCAGTGCGTCATGACCAACCAGCCCGGCACCACCACCACGGCCTGCTCGGATCTGGTCAAGATGCACAAGGAGGAGGTGAGGGAGGGAGAGATCCATGTCACCAGGGAGGGGAGGAGGGAGGGAGGGAGGGATGGGGCTGCTGCCTTGCAATGCGCACATTGCTGCACGTGTGCTGTCCGTCCATCGTGGTTGCAGGAGGTCGCGGATACGATTCGCCGTAAGAAGAAGCACCCCCCCGCAATCGACTACGAGGATCTCAAGGGCCTATCCAAGTGACTGGACAAAGCAGGTGGCCCGCTGTATGAATGTATGTCCGGTGTGTGTGTGTGCTGTGTGCAGGTACCAGCTTCAAGTGCTGCTGCAGTTCATCGAACTGCGTGAGACCACATAACACTCACACACTGATGTGCGTGGTCCGGATGAAACACAAGAGTGTGTGTGTGTGTGTGTGTAGTGTCAGGTCAGTTGCCCCTCGTGTGCCGTGGCGACTGGCCGCCCCTGCACCCCGGGTGCAGTGGCATGGAGCTCGCCAAAAACTGGACGATGGTGGCCATGGACACGGAGTGTAAGACCGAACAAACAAACCTGACCACAACCACGCGCGCATTTGTCTGTGTGTGTGGTTGTCCATGTCACACAGCGAAGGGCAGTGCGTTGGTGACGGGTGTGTCGGGTGTGCTCCACTACTGGAAAATCTGCAAGGGTCTCATGGTACAGACACATGCAGATGAACATGCACTCACAGACGTGCCCGCACATGTGCTATGCCTTCATCCATCCACCTGGTGATGGAGGAAGTTGAGCTCAAGAAGGACGAGGGGATCAAAATAGAGCTCGTGAGCAGGTGGGGATGTACAGCACATACACACACGCAAGACAGACAGACAGACAGACAGACAGACCGACGGACAACCAGACTCATGGTCATCGCGTGTGTGAATGTGTTCTTCCCCTGCATGTGTGTGTGTGTGGGTGCGCGCATGCGGACAGTTCGACGTGTCGTGGCCGCAAGGGGCCCTGTGGCAGCGAGCCGTTCGCTGGGCAGAACTACTTCATGGCCTTCACGTACATCAACAAGAAACAGGTGCGCCGCTATTCGCGTGTGTACCTGTGGATGACATGTGTACACAGCTGCGTGTGTGGCGTCCCTTGCTTCTCTCTCTGTGTTTGCGTCATGTCAGTATGTCGAGTTGCTTTCGCCCTGGGCCCCCAAGGTGTTCTGCCCGCTGGTCAACATCATCGACACAACACTTAGACCCTTCGCCGGGGCGCAATGGTACCTGTACGGCCGGCCGGCCGGCCGCCACACATACACACATACAAACGGGCACATGTGTGTATGTGTGTGTGTGTGTGTTGGTTTGAATGGGTGCTGGGCTGCTGCAGTGAGTTTGACGCCGAGCTCTCGTTTGAGAAAACGATGTTCCGCACCATCAGTCCCATGCCGATGATGGTGGGGGCACACAGACAGACAAAAGGACTCCACCAACCAGCAGCTCGCCCCTCACTCTTTGTGTGTCGGCCTGCCTGCCTTCGTGCAGCGTTCCTGGTTCGAGTACCTCAAGAGCATCCCCGAGGCCGAGAACTCCGACTACCGCGACTACGAGGGGTTTGAGTGGTATCTCGACTGGCACACGAACACGTGGCTGGCCAAGAAGCTGAACGACGACACGTACGGCGACATCTACCTCCCCAAGTTGGAGGTACCTCCCCCCCCCCCCACACACACACACACAGCCACCCAGTCACATGCGGATGAGTTCGTTGTGTGTCAGGACGCGGCTCAGTACGACACCGCACAGGTGCGCAGAGGGAGAAGACCCACCACACACACACACATACACACACATGCTGGCGTGCATTTCAGGGCGCCGCGGCCGTACGGATGCACGCAAGCGACAGAGAGGAAGAAAACACATACACACATTTCTACGTGCATGCCAACAACCACTGTGTGTGTTTGTGTATATTCTGCTCTATCCTTCCTCCTTAAGGGGGCGGCCCTGCAGAACTTCAACTCTCGCGGTAAGCAAGTACATATCCAGCCATGTGTCCCTCCCGCAATGAATCGATTCTCATGCCTGGTGTCGTGTGTGGGTGTGGGTGTTGTGCGTGTGTGCAGTTGCCCAGGAGCAGTCCTCGTCGCCTGACTCGCCGGGAGATGACGAGATTGACCCCAGGCCCGCGCCGGCTGTCGAGAAGGAGGCCAACAAGAAGAAGGGCAAGAAGAAGAAGGGCAAGACGACTCGCTACTAAACACACACACACAGCACGGGTGAGTGAGGGAGTGAGGGAGGGAGAGGCGAGACACGAGAAACCAATGCGCTCACTTACGTCTTGCATGAGCTGTGTTGTGCAGGTCGACGGATGGATCGTTGGTTTCAGCGGGTGGATGGGTTCAGCGGATAGATTCAGTGGGGACAGACAGACGTGTGTACAGTAGAGAAAGACAGACAGACAGCCCGTCAACGCTCTCCCTTTCTCTTTCAAGCAGCTGGCTGGTTTGATATCAGTCTGCTATGCTAGGACCACACCCTTTTCACACCTTTGTGGTTGAGTGTCTGTCCGTCGTAAGCTGGCAGTTTTTCGATTGTCTCTGGTTGGCTGCGGTGACAATCAATGGCTGGATGTGTTATGTGTGGGTGTGACGTCGTGTGTTTTTCTGGCTGCTGTAGTGAGTGTGCGCAATGGGTGGACGGATGGATGGGTGGCTGCATGGGTGAGGGACGTCACCGGACTGACGTGCATGCGGGACGGAGGGAAGACTGGGACTGGCTGACGGATGGGTGAAACCGTTGCTTGGGTCAATCCGTGAAGAAAATATCCCACGAACACCAGACTGTACATACCATCACTGCACACACCCACTTTGCGATGAATCGCCAAACCATCCGATGAATGGCCAAGCCATCCGTAGCTGCATCAAGTCGTCAGGCACGTCTCATCTCTCTCGTCGCCCTACGCGTTCCGATCATGCGCACACCCGACCATGGACCACCTCACTCACCCACCCTCCCAGCCACAACAGGCACACATCTGTCCTTCATCTTAGAGTCTATACAAAGTCATCAGGGCAGGCGACGTCGGCCTATTAAGCGGCTCATGCAGAAACACACGCCACTCGTCGGCCGGAAGCTGCGAGGCCCAGCTGATGACGCCATCCGACTCAACCGTGCCCTCGGGATGGCCCCTGCAGAAACGCACAACACGACACAGCAGGGCATATCAGCAAGCTGGACGTCTGTGTGCGTCACTTCTGACCTGTAGAGCATGACCGATATGAGGCCGCCCTTGACAATGAGCTTAAGAGCAGCCGTCAGCGACGTGATGGTGGTGTCGTGGCGCGTCGTCACGCTCTTGTCTCCCCCAGGCAGATACCTAACACCACACCACACCACACATTTGTACGTACATCACACACACGTGATCAATGCATGACGTATGAAGGCACTGAATTGCTGCAGAACTGACCCGAGGTTGTACACTATCACATCGACGCTGTTGTCGGCGATGCAGTCAGGGAACCTCTCGTGGCTTTGGTGGAATAAACGGATCCTAAGGACGGACAGCAGGGGCGATACATCACACAATTGATTAATGTGTCAACGAGCTCAAGGCCGCCTGGCTGGTCTCTGTGACGACCTACCTCTCCAAATGTGGTGGTCGTAACTCTTCGGCGAGGAGGGACCGGGTCGAACCTGCAACGAAGCAAACAGCACACAGCAAAGTGGCGGTGTCAAGTGTGTGTACCTCACGGCTGCTGACTCACCCACCGATAGCTTCTCGCTGGACATCGATGCAGATCAGCTCGGCCTCCGTCTCATCATCGCCATCAGATGGGAAGATCAGCGTGCTGAGAAAGAGAGAGTCCTTCCCGTTGCCACATGTGGCGTCCACAGCCCTGCCGCCAGGCTATCTGACAGACAACAGCCAAACATACGGAAGGACGATGTGTATTGAGCTCGTCCATTGCGCACCTTGAGCCCTTGTTTCCACAGCAGGCGGCTCAACGGCAGGTGCGAGGCCAGGGGAGAGGACCACCACGACGCATCGCCTCTCATGCGAAGCCCCGGCGGAGAGCTCGGCTGAGAGAGGGAAGGACGGCGCGCCGACTGCAGTGTTCCATCCATCGAATGATGAAGAAAAGGCAAATGCAGCATCGACAGCAGGGCACTCATCGCCACAGCCATTCTTGGATGCAGATCTTCATCACTTGCAAGCTCGCAGATGATTGCGATCCGTAATGAAGGGCCCAGATCTGGCACTTCGAGGCGCTGATTCCTTGGTGGAGTGACCCGTCAGCATGCCAGAGACCATAGCGACTCATCCATCTTGATGCCAAACAAAAAACCATTTCCCGGCTGGAGAAGCTTCCTGCTATCCTTGTGCCTCGCCATCACCACATTCAGCATGACGGCTCACTGCTTTGTGGTCACCCGGCCTGCAGATGGCGCCCCGGTTCATTGGCAGCACATGAGGACGTCGTCGAGGAGTCGGCAGTGCTGGATGAGGCGGCATTGCGCGGCAGACACACATCCATCCGATGAGCGGTACATGAGGCTGGCGCTGCAGCAGGCGGCCATGGCGGCTGAGAGAGGAGAGGTGCCCATTGGCGCTGTGCTCGTGGATGGGCAAGGTCAGCACAAAAAGGAAGCAGACGTGTGCAGGCAAGAATGTGTGTGTCTTCACAGGTGAGGTCCTATCAGTGGGCAGAAATGGCGTGGAGGCCGCCCACGACGCCACCGCACACGCCGAGCTGCAGTGCATCCGCGAAGCCTCTCAGATACTCGGTGTGCTGCAGGCACTGAATGAACAATCACAGGCAGAGGACAGCCATCTCCCGTTGATGTATGCTTGTGTGTCGACGTGCAGGTACGTGGCGTCTGTTAAACTGCACCCTCTACACGACGCTGGAGCCCTGCCCCATGTGTGTGGGCGCCATGCAGCTGGCGCGCATCCACACACTCGTCTACGGCGCGTCAGACAACAGAATGGGCGGTGCGGGCAGCTGGGTGTCGCTGGCCACCGAGCCGAAGCATCCCTTCCACCAGATGGCTGTGAGGGGGGGCGTCATGGCCACGGAGGCCAGGCAGCTGCTCCGCACCTTCTTCAGGGAGGCGCGGGCGAGGCGAGGGGCGAGTGGGGTGCCTTCACTGACGGGGGAGGGCAGGGGAGGGAGCGGTGTAGCTGAATGAACCCATTTAGTGGGTTGACCCATTTAGTGGGTTGGTGACAACGGCCATGGTCGTCTCTGCATCCCCACCTTGACCGATCGACTGACTGACTGACTGACTGACTGACGTGACGTATGCCGTGATGGAGGTGTAAGCGCTTCATTTGTCCTTCCGTCAATCCCTGCGATGTAGCGCGCGCCCTGTACACGGGCTCTGGTCGTGTTGTGGGCAGTGGGTTAGGTGGCGCCGTTGTGGTTTGCGTGGGCGGGCGATGAGAGTGAGGAAATGAGATTGCCAGCGTTCATTCGTGTGGTGGCAGGACATCAGGTTTGACCTCAATCCAGAGCAATGAATGGCTGTGGGGTGTTGCATCTGGTCC